>JBBMEG010000027.1:1802894-1853109 GCA_037832605.1 Cyclanthera cordifolia
ACATATATATATATATATATATATATATATATATATTTTTTTTTTTTTTTTTTTTTTTTTTTTATTGAGCATGTTTTTTCAGGATTTTAAGAACTTCTTCTAACCTCGTAATCCAGTCCCACCTTTGAGATCTCATTTGAACCCCTCCAAACAAATAAAGTTTTTCTACTATTTCTCATCAAAACAACCTTTTTTTTTTCTTACAACTTCTTCTCTAAACAATAGTATTCAAATAAACCTTTTCTTGCAATCTGGTACCGTTGGATTTTGGTAATATATAAGAAGAAAAATTCTCTTATATCTGCGAAATATGCAAGAAAGTGATGTGCTCCAAGCACTATAAAATAAATATAAGGTCTTGAATTCAAGACATCTCAATAAACACTATAAGCATTATAAGTTCTGTGTAAGGACTATAGATAAATTTATTTTGTATTCTCTTGTAGAAGGTAGGACAACCGGTGTGCTTAGTATGAGCACAATTTTTCACCTAGAAAAAGTTCTGTCCATGATATTTTTTTTTTTTCTAGTTTTAAAATATTTTCACGTAAATTTTTGTATTCCATTTTATTATTTTTTTCTATTAATTTCTCATTTATATTTATGCTTATTTCTACAATAATTATGAAAGATTTTTCCTAACACCGACAACCGACTTTATTCAAATAATCCATACAAACAATATGATTCAAACAAGGATTTCCATCCTCACCAATACTAATATTACATTCAATCTATTTAATTCTTACATTTTCGCTCCACTTCCCAAAACCAATCATGCCGTTCAAAAGTAAAGTATTACAAAATTAATCAAAAGTTTAAAGATACAAATGATTTTTTAAAAAAGATTTATAAACTAAATAGGCAACTGTCAAAACTACATACTATGATTATAAATAACATTTCTTTTGGTGCATTCTCATTGTTGATTTTTAAAAGTAATCAATGAATTTGATTTATAAATTAAATAGGCTATCATCAAATTTTAAGAACAAAAGCTATAATTAATTCTCAACATTAATTTTTTTTAAAATAAATAAATAAAGTTAACTATTATTAGACAGTATGTGCAATTCACCTCAAGTAATTTATGATGACAGAAATAACTGCATATCTTATATATTAATAAAAAATCTTTTTACTTTGCAATGTTTAATCTTGTAAATTATTCTTCCCAAAATCATGACTGACGTGTCAATAGTGATTTCAGTAATTGATTATTATAACCCATTTAGATATTATTTAAAATTTTATTTTGAATTTTTTTAAAGAAAATATATTTTTAGCAAAGAAATCATTTATAATTTTATAAAAACAATAAAGTAGAAATTAGAAGAGGGAAATAGACAATATTCTTAAGAAAAAAAATAAATAAAGTAATTAAGAAGAAGAATTGTTAACAATTTAGACTCAGAATCTTTTGTTTTATTCAAATTCTTTTTTAGTTGAACTGGTCAAAGTAATTATGCTAAGGAAAAAGATGAGTATCTTTCGAATCATTCAAAAAGAGAGATGGAGAAAATGAACAAAGGATTGGGGACCCACCGGCATAAAATAAAGAGAAAAGGAAGAATGAATAAGATCTAACAAGTTTATTAAAAAAAAAAAAAAAAAAAAAAAGCTCATAAGTAATAAAAATAAAAGAGGCAGAACGTAATTATATTTTAGAACTAAACAATTATATAACATAAATATAATAAAAATTTCTATTAAAGAGAAACGTTCTAACTCATATGTGATGTAAAAGAGTTATTGATTTAAAAAATAATCGCTTAGACATGATTTCCGAACATATAGTCATGGATATTAGCAATGGTTTCGGTTCAGTATTTGTCAGTTTTGTGATCAACCGATAGATGAATCAATATTCTCAATTTGTTCGATAATTGAGTCTAAATTGATGTTCAATAAAAAAGCAAAATATTTAGTTAGGTTTTTATTTGGTTCCGTTAGTTTCGTTTTAGTTTTTTTATTTTAGTTTCAATACAAATTTTTATTTTCTAATTTTTTTGTCTTATATTCAACTAGGTCATGTTTGGTTGTGGCGGGAAGGAAGAGAAAAGATAAATGAAGAAAAATAAAAATAAACTAGTAATTGTGATGAAAAGTTGTGTACCAAACAATATGAAGAGTTCTCCTTCTCTTCCCAACCTTTCCCACCACACTAAACATACCCTTATGTTTTTTATAATTTTTATTTACTAACAAAAAAAATAATATTTTTCATAAATATCACAATATTTTCTTACATATTTTCATTTATTTTTTCTCTTTCTTCTTCACATAGTTATTGATTTATAAAATAATAATTTAGACATGAACTCTTGAGTCTCGTCTTCTTCCCCGATTCCTCTCTCTTTAATTTCTTCATCCACAAATTAACCATCAGCTTCCATCCTCTCCGAATTGCTCTGTCATTGTTGTTTGCAAAAAGAAGACATAGACGTGACACCAGATACATTGAGATTAATGTGTCTATTCATTTTTTAATTTGCAAAAATTAGGATGTGGAATTCGAACCTAAGATTTATTGGTCATAAGGTGTACATTAATATCGCAAACTTTTACTTGATAAAAAAATTCATTATTCAAAAGCATCATGATCAGTGAATGGATATTTTTTTTTCATAAAATAATAATAATGGGATGAAGAAGACCAATTATAGGAAAATTCAAAAAATAAGTTCAAAATGTGACATGATTTCATAAAATACATAAACCTAAGATCACTAAAACAATGAAATCTATAAGTGAGAGGAGTTTTTTTTTTTAACTTAATTTTCAAAAAAAAAAAAAAAAGAAAAAAAAAGAAAAGTAAATTATCAAACAAGGCCTAGATAATTAAGTAAAAAAGAACAGAACACAACACCCTCCAGTTAGATTTGTAACAAGAGATAACCTTTTCAACTAGTTGTTAAATTAAAAAAAAAAAAAAAAAAAAAAAAAAAAAAAAAAAAAAAAAAACTTAATAATTAGATGTGTGAAGTTTTGACATTGACCAGCTTCCAAAACAAAGAAAAAAATTCAAGAAAAAAGAACAAAACAAAGAAAAAGAAGAAAGAAAATTTGTGAGTGCAACATAGGGTTGAAAATAACCTAGCCAGCCAAAGCTGAATCATATAATAATACAGAACAAATTAGAATTTGAAAATTTCTAAATCAAGCCTAATTCATCATTCATCAAGACAATTGACAGAAGAGTGCAGGCATTTTTCCTTTCTACATATACATACATACAACCATATATAAACATTTATACTGAAGCTGCTGAATATATAAAAAATACAGGTTCAAGAGTTCTCGATACTGATGGAAACGAATAAACATTAGCACCAGGTGAGAAAAAAGAAAGCAGCATTTGTGCAAATCTTAGAAGAAAGAAGCCACCACTTTTGATCTTTCAATGGCTCCTTATCATAGGTGATATACATCCTAATAAGTTTTAACCTACATATTTCAACGCAAGGATCAAATGTATCATACAAAATAATGAGTGAGCCACATAGAAATTAAATAATGATATCATTATTAGCAAAATAACAACACTTCTCGGTAACCGAAAATAAGACACCTAGGAGATTTCGTTTGTAGGATTTATTTTAACTCTTAAGAGCTAACTTAACTCCTCCACAAATGTAATAAAAAGGAGGAGTTAATTTAACGACTCATAAATATCACATTATTCATAAATAAAAAAAACTCTCCTACAACTTATCTACAGACAATTTCATTCAAACAAGTTATTACTATAACTCCTCTATAGCTCTTCTACAAACAAACAAATCCAAACGAGCTATTATAAAAACACTTTAAGTAACTCTTTCGCAACTTCTCAACCAAACACTTACCTAGGAAAATGCAGAAAAATGCTCTAGTTATCAACTCCACCGGAATTCGAGTCTTTGATGGTCATTTATCTCATAGCAAGAAACAATAATGAAGCTTACAAAACATACATATAAGGCGTCGAGTAGAAGGAGCAGTGTCAATATAAGCATTAGAGCAAAGCCAATTTCGTATGGATATAGTTTTAAGGTTTTGTCAAAAGCGTGGAATCTAGACAGAGGTAGCTATGTGCGCCATCAAAAGAAATGATATAGATAAATTACTTCAGATTCCAAGACCCTAAGTCTACCTCGTGTTTATCGTAGCATACAACCATACGAAACAAATGTGGAAACCTTTTTTTTTTTGAGCCAACACAATTTACATAAGGTGCCTTTGAGAACTCACCAGAAGAGGTAGAAATCTCAAGTCCTCTATATAATGTTTTCTATCCACATAGTGTTTGGAGCTACACGGGCTTGTTATCTCCCTTGCCGAGTAAAAGTGGGAACTCATCATCTTGTTCAGAAAAACTGTAGTCTTTAGCCATTGCTTTCATTGACTGATAAACCTGATACATAGACCATCTGTCCTTGGGCCGAGAAACAATGCAGTTCATTGTAATTTTTAGAAATTGCAAGATTTCATCGTCGTTCCCTTCTCCACAAAGTTTTTTATCAATAACGTCCTTAATTCGACCCGAACTACTTAGCTGATTAACCCAATCCACCAAGTTACCCTTATAGCCTTCCTCTGCTTTGGTGACTTCAAGAGGTTTTTGGCCAGTGATCAACTCCAAAAGCACAACACCAAATCCATAAACATCCCCCTTCAAAGAAGCAACCATGGTACTTGGATATTCAGGAGCAACATAGCCAAGCTCCCCTAGGTCTCCATTGACAAAACTACTGTCGTGAGAATCCGAAGCCATCAACCTTGCCAGTCCAAAATCCATGATCCTAGCATCATAATCATCATCCACAAGAATTACACTAGAACATATATTTTGATGCATGAATGGAGGTTGGCATCCATGGTGAAGCCAAGCAAGGCCCCTAGCCGCACCGAGCCCGATCCTAAACCTAGTTGCCCAATCCAATATCTCGCCATTTCCATGTAACAAAGAGGACAAGGTCCCATTAGACATATACTTATAAACCAAAAGCTTTTCCTCTTGCACAACGCAGAATCCCAAAAGGGGTGTCAAATTTGGGTGCCTTATCAATCCTAACCGGTTCATCTCCATCCGGAACAGCTTCTCACCAAGCTTGCAGGAATTGAGCCGCTTTATAGCAAGCACAGAGCCATCAGGAAGAACAGCTCTATAAGTAGCTCCAGTTCTGGAAGAAACTATTATATTTGCAGAATTGAAACTGTTAGTAGCAACCATCAAATCAGCCAACTTAACTTTGACAATAGGCTTTTGAAACAATGAAACTTGAACTAGCTTATAGGCCCTTAATCCATCAGCCCAATCCCCACCAATCTCATCCCCATATCCCTTTCTCTTCTTATTGTTCATTCTTGAGTGATACCACCACCACAGCCCAAAACCTAACAACAGAGAAGCTGCAGCACCAAACACACCAGCAGCTATAATAATCCCCAGATTCTTCTTGCTCAACCCACCACAGTTTGATCCAACAGGCCCTCCACATAAGTCACCGTTCCCATTAAAATCCTCAATCTCAAATTTATCAAAAAACGGAGGAACCGAACCAGTGAGGTGATTGTTCGCAACAGAAAATTTGTTAAGCCTACCCAAACTCGTAAGTTCAACTGGTATTGTACCCGAAAGCCCATTATCAGACAAAATCAACGAATTCAAATACGAACATCCAGCGAGATCAACCGGAATAGGGCCAGAAAATTTATTATTGGACAAATCCAGATTAACCAAATAGGGAAGCCACTTACAAATATGCGGCGGGATCTCGCCGGAGAATTCATTGCCGGACAGATCCATTCTCTGCAGGCTCACACAGTACTGCAAATCCTCAGAAATCGAACCGGAGAGCTTCATATCTTTAAGCTCGAGGCTCAAAATGCGATTCTCACGGTCGTTCCAGCAAGAGAGACCGACGAATTTGCTGCAGAGATTTCCGACGGACGTGTTCTTGAAATCCCAGGAACTGAGCCTCCCGAGAGGATCAACAAGCGAATCCTTAAGCCCTCGAAGACACCTTATGTCGTCTTCAATAACTGCACAAACAGATGGAGAAACACATAGTAGAAGAATAAATAGAAAACTATTCAGAGAAATCCGTGTGAGGAAGAACTTGAAGAAGATCTTCATGGCGAAAAAAAAAAAAAAAAAATCAAAGCCCTCAAAATGATATTGTTGAGGCTCCCAAAGCCGGAAACGAGGGTGTCTCCTTGGCTTTGCTCCTCACATGCTGAAAGCTTTCCGGTTTTCTTTTTTGATATATGTCCAACTCCAATAATTTAAAACATTAAAAGATGAGCTATTTTACCAAAATACCCCTATACTTCAGTACATTAACTTTTCTCGATTCAGTTTGTCATGGATCCGGAATCAAATTTTAAAACAATATTTTAAAAAAAAAATTTAATAGGGAGTTTTTTTCATTTTAATAGTTAATAATAGGGAGAATAATTTGTCGAGAATTGTACAAATTTGGGAATGTACATTTTTTATTTATATTAAATAGAGGATGAGTTTATTATAAATTATGGTTTATTATTAACTATCAATTCGATATTTGGAATAAAAGTTATTATAACATATATTAAAATAAATAATATCTAAGTGCATATTATTATAACGGCAGTTATAAATATGACATTTTTATTGTAATTTTTTTTTAATAACTTGAACTTAGATTTAAAAATTTACAAATAATTAACCAGTAGTTTTGTTAAACTTATAACTAATTTTAACGTGATGATATTATTTATTTTTTTAACCAGGATTTTTTTTTTGGCATCTTTTGTATACTTATATAGTTATGTATTTAAAATAAATATATTGATATAATTTTAAATTAATATGGAAACTTTTATTCTAACTATGTTTTTTGTTTTAAAATAAAATCATTTAGTTGATAAAAAAAAATGGACTGCTTAAATATAGACCTAATTTGATATTATTTCAAACAATCACCTGTTAATTTTATTACAAAAAAAAAAAAATCTAAATGTTGTTTAATGAAAATTATTATAAGTATAAATAGTTATTTATTCTTAAAAAAATGGATAGTTAACATCCATCATAATAATAAATAAATAAGTTTAGATAAACTGACATGCATGTTTAGATAAATGATCAATTGGGATAAATGATGCTACAATATCGATAGGGTATCAAAACCTAATCAAGTGTTTACTTAATTGAGCCCAAACATACCTTACTCTTTTAAGTGTATTTTGGTTCTTTATTTTTTTTACTTATTTTAAAAAATAAATTTCGTTCAAAAGCCAAAATAATTGTATCATCAATCTACTCGGACTTAATATTAATGTAACAAAGATCCTAATTAACATTTGATTATGTCATTTATTATGTTATCTTCCTAATTAAACTTTTTTTTTGAGGTTAGAGGTGGAAACTTAAACCATTAATCAAACAGCCACTTGAACTACTTTCCCTCCGGCTGAAACACATAATTTTATGAAAATAGATAGAGTAAATAGAAAGTTAATCTAAAATATTTCTCTGAAAATGATTGGGAGGGAGGGTAAAAGAGGAAGTTAGAAAAAAAGAGGGTATTTGAGCAAATAGAGTAAAAAGAGGGAGTAGTTGAGTTGGAGTTGCTAAATAAATGAAAAGGTTTGACTGAGTTCAGATAAAAAAGGGAAAATATCTCGTGAAGGCATTGACTACAACCTACCAGAAAAAACTGAAAACCTTTAGAACAGGTAAGCTTTGAATCATAAATTTGGTAGCTATAATTATAAAATCTATAATTTCACTTTAAAAAATAACTTTCATTAAATTGTAGGAATGTTTTTTTATCTTTCTCGAAATTAAGTTGTAATTAATTGCGTTAAACATATAATTTTGTTGGATTATTTAATCTAAATTGAAAATTTGCGGAGGTTTGCATAAAAAAAAGGCACAATGTTGAAAGTATATGTTTTATTTTTTGTCTACGAAAGTATTATGTTTTGGATAAAGAGTATTTCTGATCGGTTGTTAATTCAAAATATTGAAAATTTAGGGTAGATTTTAATTATGTACGTGTTATAGTAAGGTATAATTAAATTTATTTTAACACATTGACTAACTATATATGAATGTGTTATAGTTATTGTGGCTTTGTTGTTTCTTTTATGAGTCTGTTTCTGTGTGTTGTTCAGGTGATATTAAAGAGGGCTTGAAACACATTATTGAAGCTATCCATGGTCTATTGCAGTTCATCTTGGTGGAATCCGACTCTTGTAATCTTATTAACATTATTAACCGGGTCTCGCAAGATTCTTCAATGTTGTTGAGGATATTTTAGATCTGATCCTTCCGTTTGTGGGGTTGGTTTTTCCTTTTGTAGGCAGGATTGTAACCGCATTGCTGATCTGCTGACTTGTGTGACTAGCCATTTGTAGGTGTGTTCAATTGATTTTTTGTGTCTTGTGATCAGGTGGATGATGATTAGAGGGAGGGGATTCTTCTGATGTGCTTGACCTTGTGCTTTTTTTATGAATGAATTATATTTTTTCAAAAAAAAAACTATTTATGAATGTCATAATAAATTCTGGACTTCAAGATTTGATCTTCTAACTTTGTTTATTATCAAACAAAAAAAAAAACTTAGAATTTGGAATTAATTAATGTTTGAGAAGTGGGACTACAGTTGAAATTTATCTACAAAATTGGTTAATTTACCATGAATTCGAAGGGTGTTTTTGTCATAAGAAAGAGAAAAAGGAAAATAGAAAAAGAATTGATGTGGAAAATAACTATATAATTGAACGTTGAAAAGAAGTCTAATCAAATATATGAATTGATTGCAAACGGTTTGACTAAAGAGGGATCAATGGGGGAATTTCGACCAGTGGGCTGTGTTTTGTTGGGGCCCACACACATTGCCTTTTGCCTTCTTGCTCCTTGTTTTACCCTACCAGAATTTATTCTCTCTTTTCTTTTTCATTTATATAAATTATTAACAATAAATATCATCCACACTTTTCTTTTCTTTTTTTTAATTATTTTATTTTCAATTTCTGTTTTTGATACATGTTTGTTTAAATTAAATTAGTGATTAATGATACTTAATTTTAAAGGCATTTGGAGTTGGGGGTTGGGTTGGAAAAGATTCCCTTCATATTGTTTACCAACTCATCTATTTAGCTTATATATTTATAGATTGTGTATTCGTTATTTATGTATATTTATCCTACTTTCAATATTTACCACGTGTATTTTTTAATATATCTTGTTATTTAAATAATATTTGTAATTATTTATATACATGTATTATTATAAATATGCATTTGATCTTTTTTATTATTATTTGTTTTACCAATAATTTTACTTCATTTGATAATAAAAAATATATGTTTCTTTTATTTCATATTAATTTTAAAACCTAAAAACTAAATTTCAGTTTCGTCAAAATTATAGATACTAAATTTATAATTTATCCAAAAATAATTTTAGAGAATTGAGTCGGGTGAATTAGGATGAAGTAAAAATCCCAAGAAACAAAGAGACAGACCAACCTGGTTGTGTTCCACTAGATGACAATGAACATGGGAAAGAATGGCAATAATAAACGTTGAAAATTCAACAAGAAACCAACCACACAACATGACATTTTTCCAAAGAAAGATACCCATGGATTTAATACGGAAATTATTTGACGCTCACACAATTTTACATCGTTAAATACAAATATACCAAACACAAATTGCATGAATATTTCAAATAATTATATAATTCGAGAGTCAAGATACCGATTTTCAGGATCAAATCCGTAACACTGGTGTTTAATTAAATTTAAATCATACGACCAAACTACTGCGTCAATTATTTTGACTACAACAAACCAAATTCTGGTTGCATAGAGTTTCTTCGTTCTTCCGCGCCTATGAAAATGGTGATATGAATGGCCACGTGGAAGCTCTTCCAAAACGCTACCGTTTTGCTTCCCTCCTTCGTAAAGGAAACTGCTCCCCCGCCGAAATGTGCCCCAATCTACCATCTCCCACCTGCAAAAGAACAAGCCCTAATCTTGGCGAATTCAAACTCGAAATCAAAGGAAATTTCAGTTCCCTTTCTGCTTCATCTGGTTAATCAAAGGATGTTTCGTTTTTTTTTTTTTTCTGTAAATTTATTCAGAACAAGGCACTATTCAAGTCAGCATAGTTTCCATATCTGATTTCATTCATTTATCATTTCAACAAACAGCAATGCTACTGTGCTACTCATGCATTGTCTCCACTGGTTAAATCCTTTTTGTTTACTTTATTCTCTTCGAGTCTTTGCAGAAAAAATCATGGCGCTCAAGATCGTGAGGTTCCTGCATTAGAAAGAGAAAATGATTTTCTAGCTATTTAGTAGATAGGTGAGCTACTCGATTGAATGATCATAGTACCTAATAAAGGCAAAGTGTTGATAGTTTTGAAATGGATACCTAAACTATCTTTTAGTTTATATAATTAAATTTAACTCTACCCATCTATTTATGCTTTTAAGTTAATTGGTGATTTGACATAATAGACCGAGTATTTGCTTCAAAAACATGGTCGTTTCTAAAGTAATTTTTGTTGGAGATAGTTATCTTGTTCTACATAAGAAAGATGAAAAATCTTCAACATCTTTATGAAATATATGAGCTTCTCCCTCAATACCAATTGGTTTTGAGATTGATGCTCATATTATCTAACATTGCATCAAAGCTCCATGTGGGTATTGTATTTTGTCCTCAAATTTTGATCCAACTCAAGCGGGTAAAAATCTAAGCGGGTAATTCGAACCCGACCCAAACGAGTAAAAGTTAAGCAAGTATTTGATCTTAAATATTTGAATCCAACCCAAGCGAGTAAGATAATGTTTCCAACGTGGCTTCATCTCGAATGACATGTTGGAGATACTTTCATAGGTTTAGAACCATAGAAGAATTAAGAATAATATGCGGAGTTTTGGGCTATTAGTTAGGGCATTTCATTATAAATAGACGGGTTGAATGGAACAGAAAATATCTAAATATTGAGAGATTTCTTAGTAGGCTGAAGAGAATTGTTCTCTAGAAAATGAGAGATTCCAAATACCAACAATTACTTGGTTAGTTAATATTTTCTTTTATCTTTTGTATCTTTATATTTCAATACAATGTTTGTTCTAATCTTAGATCCTATCATAGTTATCTTATCCCACTTTAGAAATATGGGTATTTAACATCTTTATAAGATATTATAAGTTACTTTCCTTACTACTAATTAGTTTTGAGATGAAACCATATCATCTAATAAATTCTTTTAGTATTATCACTGCATTACATTCTTTCTTGTGTTTTTTATTAGCTAGCTATACTTTTATACATTGTTGTAGTATAGTGAAGTCCTATGCAAATGTGTCGTTGTTATAGATGTATAAATTTCTGACTGTATACTCCTTTATCCAGCAATATACTAGAATCTAGCTTCAAACTGATGGAAGTAAGAACCAAATAGTGATACTGTGTGATGGAATTAGGTTTAATTTTATTACATTAATGTTAGCTATCTTGTAATATTGTAAGGTTAATTAGGTTTTTACATTATGCTTGACTATATATATATGTATGTATTTATATATATTTTGTTGCTGAAGGTTGTACTGAGTGTTTGTGTGCCTCTCCCACTTCATCTTCTAGCTTATAATGAAATCATTTTTATCCTCAACAATGGCTATCTCGACCTTCCCTCGACCCACATTCAAATCTCGATGGACATCGAATTATGCATAAAACTTTTGCTTAAGCTAGATTTGAATTTAAAATTGAAAAAAGGACTACCTTGATTGTATCCTTCAATCAGTGCTACTAGAGTGCATACCTCTTTTGGTTTATTGTTGTAGAGGCCATTCCAAAATTTGTAAAAAACTGAATGTATAATATTTGAAATATGGGTAGAAATAGTATTAAAAAAGAAGTAGAAATAGCATCATTATTGTAGTAGCAGTTTCTAACTCATTTTTCTTATTTCATTCAAATGGATGTAACATTCCTCTTTGCAGATGAATGAAGCAGAAACAGCATCATTACACTTTGATAGGCACTTTCTCTTCTTTGCAGATGAAGAGAAGAATCGAAGAGCTTGAAGCACGGCTTCAGGAGGCGGACGATCGAAGAGGGAGATTCGAAAGGCGTTCCATGTTGTTCGTTCAGGTTGGTTACACATTCTCCTTTGCAATTTTGAATGCGGAAGGAAGCGGGCAGCTGTTCTAGCCTACAATGTTTGAACGAAAGAGGTTACTGGTTGAATCACTCACTCCAAGTAGCTCAAGGCTGGCTAAAGCAAAGTCCTATGATTCAAGTAGCTCAAGGCTGGCCAAGCAAAATCCTATGATGCTCAACCACGAAAAGAAAAATCAATCACTTCGACTGAGAGGGAGGTTTCAAAAATCAATGTACTAATTCAACAAAACCAGTAGGGCCAAGTAGCTGGGGTGATTGGATTTGAAGTTGGTGAGAGGAAAGGAAGGGGAGGAGTTGGAGAATCTCAACTTCTTGTTTGTTTTTAATACATAACTGTAATATCTTGTCAGTAACATAACAGGATAACAAACAAAAAACTTAATATAAAATAAATATCTTCATCCATAAATTCCAATTTGTAGACAAATTTTTTGCCACATCTCCTTTCTAAAACAACAATCTTGAAACAAGTACTTTGGTCGGATTGTAAATTTACGGATAACTTTTAGAAACGTCATTTTAATTTATAAAAAATCAACCACAAATAAAAACAAGAAACAAATAATCCTCGAAACCAAAACAAATATTCGATTTTGTCTGACGCCTACAAAACTTCAATCAAATTAAAACTACTCCCGAATTGGAACAAAAACTAGGACAAAAAAAATAAAATAAAGAAATTGAAAACAAATTGAATCGAAGAGAAAATTGATCTTCCAATGCATTTTTCTCCTCACCTGCATTTTTTTTTCTTCTCTTTTTGGTGGTAGGTGCCTTCCTCTGGTTTTTCTCCCTACAAACACACACGCACATATCAATATATAATAAATAAATTAAAAAAAAAAAAAACAGAACTTTTTTTTTTCTTTTTGGACGCCACTTCCTCTTTTTCTTTTTTTTTTTTAATTTTTTTTTTCAATATTTTCTTTCTTTATTTCGTTTTTTCTAAATTCAAACCAAAATCTATATTTAAACATATTTTTTCAATATTTATGGCCATTCATCACATAGATTAAATATAGAAAAATATTATGTCGCCTTAGCAGCGATGAAATTTTTTTGCGTCATCGAAACTTTTGTCGCCTTATCATTAAATTCTTGTAGTGAGAGAGGTTACTAAGAAAGAGTATCGGAAGTAGTGTTGGGTTTGATAATGGTGTGAAATGAAACAAGTAGGGCCATTTTGTGATTGGATCTAAGCAACACGACATGTTTTGAAGCAAGCATGCCTTTGATTTCTTTTTAAAAATTTGAATTGTTAGTTTATGATGATCATGAACAACCAGGCATTGACATTTACACTGCTTTTTTCACTGATGAAAGGTGAAACTTTTAGTACAAAAAACAAAGAAGTGAGATCTTTTGCAGGTGTTTTCACTTTTACAGACACATTGGATTCTTTGGTTGAGATCATGAAGATCTCTGAAGGAACTTAGGGTTCATTCATTTGTTCTGTAAATTATCACATGATTATTGATTCAGTCTTAAATTCTATCATAATTAAGCTCAAGTATATGGAGTACTATTATTTATTTAATTTATTTAAATACACCACATGAAGGTTACAAAGATTTGAACTTCCTACCTCAAATGAATGAGTAATTTAATTTATAGACATAAAACTGTGAAGTCATCAGAAATTTGAAATTATATGAACAATTGTTTTTAACTCAAGTTTCAAGAACTAATTAAAAGTTTGTCAGGAATGATGCTTTCAAGTAATTAAAAAAAAATCTCCATAATAAACAGCTCTAAATTGTTTAGTTATTTTTGGGAGTTTACGTGACAAAGAAGATGAGAATGATCATAGAAGAGAAAGAAGTATCATGTTTGAGCCAATGATAATCATTTTCTCTTGTAATCTCATTTTTTTCATTATCTTTTTCTATTTTCTCTGTAGCTAATTTTTATTCTCGCTTTATCCATTATTTTATTTTTCTTATAATTATTATTTTCAATCCAAATAAATCTATAGATTGTCCTCGTAACCATTCTTTTTCCACATAATCATTATCTTTCATATTTTCGCATTTATTCTCGTATTGTAATCACTTTCATTATTTTTGCATTGAACGCCCCCAACCAAAAGAAATCTAACAAGAACTAGCCCTTTTCTATAACTAAATGTAGGGGTGATTTTAGTTCGATATTGACACCAAACCAATATATTGATTTTTTTCAATAATTTTGTCCAAATCGATATCAAATAGAAACAAAACTATTTATTCAATTTTTATTAGATTTCGTTTAGTTTTGGCTTTTTTTTATTTCGATTTCAATAAAATTTGTTTTATTTTATATTTTTTTTTGTCTCATTTTCAATTAAAATTTTAATTTGATTCTACTCATTTTTATTTGTACATAGCAAAAACAAATTTTTTTCCTAAATATCACAATACTTATAAATTTTTTAATTCTTATTTTACATTTAAATTTACTCTTCTAGATCTAAAAACTAATATATTTTTATTTTTCATAGTACTCATATATTCATTTTGATTTGATTTTTTTATCGAAATCGAACAAATATATTTTGGTTTCATAAATTCGTGATTTCGTTTCTCCCCGGCTAAAATAGTAGGGCATTATAAAACATATCAATTAGGCCTCCAACAAAGGCAAGGGATTAGCACGCCAGGTCCCAACATGAACAAATCTACCCCCACCACCCCCCATTCAAAAACTTCAATCCTAAATCCAAATTCCTAAGTTGGAGCAATCATAAACAAAACCCAAAAAGTAGAAAAAAAAAGCAATGACAGTGGCAGTAAAAGTTGCAGGCTTTAGCATATGTGTCTTCTTGTCTTCCCAAGCAGCTGCACCTTGTCCCCCTTGATATCATCAAAGCCTGCTTCCATTGCTGGACCACCCCCACACCACACCACAACCCAACAAATTCAACCCAATTCCTTTCTCACCATATAATAAACCCATCACAATTTCATACTTGAAGCTTCAAACCCAGTTCTTCTTTTTTTTTTTCAAAATTTTCATTGAGTAATATCATTGAACATGTTGTGGGCAGAAGAAGCTTACAGAGAAACCAAGCAAGGAGAGGTTGAAGATAAAGATTCTATAAGCACAGCAGCTTTGTTATCAGCTGGAACTGTATTGTTAATGGCAGCTTGTTTGAAGAGAGCTGTGGTTCTGTCCTTGGTTGAACAATGGCAATGGCGGATCTGGGTGTTCCTTGTCTTGAATCTCATTCTTGTAGCAATTTTTTTCACTTCGAATCCTGAAATTCACAGTGAAATCCAGACCCAAGAACCAAGTGCAAAAACAAAGCAAATAAAGATCATAAACAGAGAGTGCAAAGAGGCTGAAATAGTGGAAAAAGTAGAAATCAAACAGCAAGAAGTGGATAAAGAACAAGAGAAAATTGATGAAGAAGAAGAAGAAGAGGAGGAAATTGAGTTGTCAAAAGAGGAGTTGAATGAAAGAGTGGAAGCTTTTATTGTGATGTTTAAGAAGCAATTGATATCAGATGCGAGAAAAAGGGGAAATTGACGCACGCTGTAATACTCAATCAATAGCCAGAGCCAAAGCCAAAGCCAAATTCTTTTGTGGTTGAAGAAGGAAAAGAATCTCATGGAAAATGAGGATGTTCTTTTTGATTGTTTGGTGAGTTCATGAGGTTAAAATTGTAATCTTGAAATATATAAACAAGATTTCAGCACTCATCCTGCTCTTTGGTTCTTAGGGCTCTGTTTTCTTCTTTTAGTTCAACAATTTCAAGTTGGGTTTTAATTTTTGAAAAAAAAAAAATTTTGAATTGATTTTGATTACCCAATTTTTTTTTGCTACATTCAATGAAATTCAAGTTTAGTGTATTAGTAGAAAGCATTGTAAAATTAATGAAAAAGTTGTTAGTGTATTAGTAGAAAGTATGCACTAACAATAGTCTCCATTCAAATTTAGTCTTTTACCATTTTTCTTTATTTTTAAATTTAGAGAGTAGATATAATTAAAATTGAAAGATTAGAACTTAATATAGGTCGTACTAAAAGAAAATTTTAACTTTTTAATTAATAATTAAGATTTTCTTTTTTGACTGAGATTTTAACTATTGGGGTGGGAGATTAGAATCTATAACCTCGTAGTCTTTGGGCGTACGATGATGATGTTGAAAAAAATTAAGTTTTTTCGTTCAACAATTGAATAACTTGAACTCATACGGTTGCTTCTTAGGCTAAAGATATATTGGAACTATAACGTATTAACATGTAAATGTTGAAGTTTAAAACTTTGAATCAACAATACATTTGTTTGTTTATCCAGAATAATGCGCTTGCAAAACAAAATTTTTTTTGACATTGGTGTGGTATGAGTTATATGATATTTGATGTTTAAGTTAGATTTTGATAGAGAGGAAAACTTAAAAGTAATGTAGATTGATATTCAGAATAACATACATGTTATATCTCTCAATTGTACCATTTATTCCAAGTTTTTGCCTGGGGTCGCACTATCGAGCCACAAGTTGAGCTTCACCCACTTTCTTTCGGTCTGAGATGGAACCTGTGGGCTTTTTACTGGGCCAAATTCATTTTTATATTGGGCTTTTAGAGTTCACGGGCTTCTTTTGGGCCATGAGTCTCACTGAGCCTTGGGTGGGTAACATAATCCTTTAATTATTGAGAAATTGTAATGGATATTGTAGTTTAGGTAAAATATTAAGAAACTATTAATTTTTAAAAATGCTTCCAGATCTATTTTATCTTTATTTTTATATTTAAATTTCGATATTTTAAGTTATCATTTTATCCATTACTTTTTTTTTTAATTCAAAATTAGAAATTCGGTGACAAAATAAAAAGCCATCCTAAGCAATTAACAAAGGGGAGTGCAAAAAATCAAAAAAATAGAAAAATCGAACCGAACCAATCCAAATTGACTGGTTTGGTTCGGTTATCTAAGAAAACAAATTTTAATTTAAAAATATTCATAACCGACTTTTCTGGTTCGGTTTACGATTCAGTATTTTCAAAACTATTAAAACAGAACGTGATAAATGCAAATTTAAACTAAAATAGTTGACATCTTTTCATTCATTGTTAAATCAATTTACATATTTTCTATTTTTTCTTTTCTTTTCTGAAAACTTACAATTTTCATTTGGTTTCCTTGTTAACATTTTTTTTCCTCTTTCTTTCTTATAGCTCGCGGAAACAAGCTCAACCTTCAATAAACTTTCAACTTAAAAAATTCGACTAAAATCAAAATCGAACCGACTAACCGGAGTAAATTGGTTCGATTTTTGAACCATAACTGGAGAGGATTTCGGTTTGCTCGAAAATGGAGAAGTTCGGTTAGGTGTCTAGTTTTGGCTAAAACCGGTGCAAACCGAACCGTGAACAACCCTAAATTGAACCAACTTATGCTATTAAACCAACTTATGCTATTAACGAGCCATAGTTTATTTGTTCAATATTTATTTAATATATATTGTTTATAATGTTCAACATTTATTTAATATATATATTGTTTTGTATATAATATTGTATTTCTAATAATAATAATAATCCGTATTTATAAAAAATAGAACATTATTATATTTACGATATACAAAATCGTACGTATCTATAATTAATAAATGATAATGTGAACTGTTTGTAATTGAGAGGATTTTTGTATTGTTTTAACCTATAGTTGAAATAGATAGAATGTAAGTCACACCAAGAATTCTAGGGGCTTTTACGTAATACCCACAATTTACAGGGACGAATAGCACTAATATTTTTTTCCTTCTTATTCCAATAGGAAATCCAAACCCTAGAGAGAGAAAATTCGTTCTCGAAGGGATGTTAAAACTCTTCATTAATGAGAAAGTTGAAGAAATAGAATCTAACTATTTGGAATCTGTTCGAAGAAATTCACAAACGCGAGTACCAAAACAATGAGGCTTGATTAGAGTTACCTGATTATTGTGAATCCGTCGAACCGATTGCGAGGAATTGATTTTGCGAAACGGTTCTGCGATCTCAAATCGAAATTTCCGTTCAATCGGATTGAAATTTGAGAATCTCAATTCCATTCTTTCAGAATCGAAGCGGAGTGTTCTTTTTTGAATCCGTGAATGATTTCTAATCCAGATCTCGTGTTCTATGCCTGCATTGCAAGAGAAACTGTAATCCTCGCTGAATTCAACAGAGAGTCGAATCTCAATGATTTGGCTCTCAGATGCATCGAGAAAGCTCCTCCGAATCACTCCATCTATTTGCACACCGTCAGAAAGAGAACCTACACCTTTTTGATCGAAGGTTCCTTCGTTTATTTCGGAATCTTCCATGAAGACCTGTACAAATCGGAGGTTTTCGCGTTCTTGAATCGATTAAAGCGAGTTTTCGAGGAGTTCATCGAAAGCGAATCGCTAAAGGATTTCGAGAATTTTACCTCGTATTGCTTTCAATCGCAGTTCGATTCGACTTTCCGGAAGATCCTTGGGTCGAATCTGAACAAGTCGACGTCCTCCAGATTATTGAGGGCGGTTAGCTTGAATTCAAGTAAAATAAAACAGGTATCGCTGATATCGAAGTTACCGAATCCCACTAGCGTAATGAAGAAGAAGAAGAAAGTAGTTGGAGATGGTAATGGCGGAGGAGGGAAATATGCAACAACTGTGAATGATTCTGCGAATTCGTATGAAGATAATAATGGTTTAGGCAGTAGAGATGTTACATTGCTGATGCAGAAGAATGGTTCAAATGTTGATCGTCAAAAAGCAAAGCAAATTTGGCAGAAACATGTGTGGGTTGTTTTGTCCATTGACTTGTTTGTGTGTCTGGTTTTGTTCGCTATATGGCTATGGGTTTGCAGGGGATTTCAGTGCATTGAGACCTGAAATTCCTTGGAATTTCTTGTGTTTCAATCCTTGGTTTTGCAGAAATGGCCGATTGGAACGATTAATCGTCGGAGAAAATAGGCTCTTCCACGAAGAGTGATGGTTCATGTAAGTTTCTAAGTTTGTATATTTTTCTTTGCTGTTAATCCTTCTGGGTTTCTTGACTTCGTTTTCAACACATCATGTATGATTCTCTAAAGGATAAACAAATCAATGGAGTTGAGTTTATACGAATGTAAATGATCTCGTTTTTAGCTATTTCTCAAACCTGAAATCAGAACATGGAGTTGGGATACTTGCTTTTGCAAACAATTGTTTAATGGATATGCTTGTGAGGATTTCTAGTTTTTTTAGATTGAATTACATATCAATCGTTTTGTTTCCCCCCATAAATCCGTGTACAAAGCAACGACCTGGAGTTTTGTTTTGACTAAGAAATAAATTTATTAATGATATGAAATTAGAAAGGAATTAAGTAGGGAGTCATAAACTCCAGTTCAGTTATAAGATAAATCCTTCGTTATTTCAGATATTGAACCCATATATAGCAACCTACCAAATGTTAACTACATATTAATTTCAGTTTTGTCGTATCAATACTTCTAAAATAACTTCACCTATCCGACTTCATTATCACATTATCTCCAAGGGCATGAAGGTCAATTTCGCATTTAACTTTAAGGACTCTTTATAGGAATAACTTATGATTGGATGTTGACTTGCAGTCAAGCAAGAATTTATCTAGTTTCTTGAATAATGACTGCACCTAAATTAACGGCCGTGGAGTAGATGATGTTAATTGATATTAGTACTCATTGAAATAGTTAACTGTTGGATGTGGATGTGTGTTTCGCGGTACCAACTAGCTATATTAAAAATGTAACAAGATTATCTAAATGAGTTATTATAATTATTCATTTTTAATCATCATTTCTAATCACTCAAAATAAGCATCATTTATGTCCAACCATTCATTTTTAATTTTTCAAATTAATCACTCTGTTGTAACCAAGCAAACTATTGTCTACAATGACCACAACTCTACTAATAACCAAACTATTACTAAAACTCAATTTTCTAATAATTTAAAATAATCCCTTACTCAAATAATCACTCTATAATTTCCTATCCAAACAACTTCTATTGGTTAAGAGATTAATTTTAGTAATTAAGTAATTCATTACTTGTTTTGAAGATTGAAAATAATAATGATGAAGTAAAAAGTTTGATTTGAAATTAAATAAAAAATTTACTGCCAGTATGACTTGCATCAAATACAGACCAACTCTTCGACCAAAAACAAGCCTAGCTAATTACTAAATAGGCTAAACTAACAGCAACAATTAATGAGTACGTGACAGTAGGTATTATAGTACAATCTGGGCTGGCAGTTTCTCTAGTAATAGGATTTCCAAATGCCTAACAGTAAACTACTTGAACTAGAACATGATCAAAACGTACGCATTGTACAGGAAATATCATCCAGCCTACAGTAAGAAACAACCAAACTACACAACTGTATTTTCAACCTCACATGAACAATGATTCTGTTACATGTGTAATCAGGAAATCACTGAAATCATAAAACTTAAGCCAAAAGCATAGCAACTTGACAATTTATGATCACAGTTGCACCTTAACCACAGGGAGTAAGCTTCTTATTACCTGCACCTCGAGGATTGTCGTCTTTCCAGTCATCCCATGCCCTGGCCTTCTCCTGTGCAGCATCATCGTCTTCGTCATCAGCATCTTCACTCGGCCCGGCCTTTTGAGTGTTGTTGTCCTTGTACCATGCGGAGTTTGATTCTTCTATGAACTTAGCAGTATTCTCTTGCCATTTGTTCATTATTTCCATCTCCTTCAACCCAGCCTCCTCGATGCTCATGGTTGGCAACCTTCCACAAAAAAAAAAATCAACACATAAATTCAGTTATCCAAGCATATCAGTTCAATCACAAAAAAAAAAACTGCACAATACTTTTTCCAACCCAACACTTGGAAGTTTAGGCACCATTTGGTTTCTAAAAATGGGGTTGGTTTTCTCACAATTTCCCTGCGATGATTTTCCTTCTGTTTTTACTTGAAGAAAACATATGAATTCTAAGACATCAATACCCAAAACAAACAGAAGTTTTAAAGATATAAAAGTTATGGATTAATTTTTAGAAATCAAAAGCAAAAAAAAAAAAAAAAACAAAGGGGCATAAGCTTTATGTCCAAGGCCATTTGCATCAGAAGTCCTCAATATATCACGTAATGGATACAAATAAATAATGGGATCAATATCTTCCTCCTTACACAGTACATACCTAAAGCCAGGTTGGAAAACCTGGGCGGCCAACCTCTCCCTCTCGCTCGTAAGAGGTCCATTTACAAGACTTGCTGGTCCAAATATGAGAGGCTGATGTTTGTGGTCATGTGCTTCAGAGACATTTGCTCTCCCTTCTAAAACATCCTGAGCAAAAGTTGCACAAGTGATCGGTGGTGCTGGTTTCGAATATCGTGCTCTCACAATACCATCACGATGCCAAGCTTCTGCTCTTTTCATACGATCATCAAGAATCTCTCTAGAGAAGTTCTTGTCTCCATCCTGACATATAAAGCAAACAACAAAAGACCTTAGAACTCTAACCATAGAGTACTGAGAATGAACAGCCAGACAATTATGTAACAACAAAACATGTTTCTCCAGTAAAATTCCTGCGTCCATAGAAACCAGAAGAAATATATTTATTTAACACATCATGTCGCCAAAAGTAGAGTGTGGCTTCCTACCTTCTCTTTTATTTCTTTGATGGAAGAGAGCATCTCTTCCTCCTTCTTCAGCATCTCTAGTAGATCAAAAGCCTGAAAATATAGCATTCAAGATAATTTTGAGCTCAATCCGAAAGAGGAACGACCTAAAGAGGTTAAATAGCTCTGCAAAACCAACCTTGCAGATTGCCAAACTGATTGACGTAAGCCAAGCCTGCAGTGAAGAGAGGAATGAAATGTAGTTAACAATAACTGACAAAAAACATAAATTACCACGTCAACTCCATCAAACGTAGGCCAGTGTCTAACAGCTCGGAGTGAAAAAGAAAGGCTATCTGCATTTTGCACTCAGAAGCTGCAGCAGTTGGCATTGGCACGCATGAGATGTATTGTGGTTTACACTAGGTTCGATAAATTTTATTCTTTGCATAGTTAACTAAGAGACAACAACCAAGAGAAATGTAATCTGGTTTTCCAAGAGAGAGGGCCAGGGTGCAGTTAAAGCTGATAAGATAAATTAACCACACCCCCGTATCTCTTGTTTTATTTGCCTTTCATTTTTAAGGAAAGTATGAATTATCTTAAACAAAAAATGTGGAGCCACATCTATTTCCATTTGTTACAACTTCCATTAATTTAACCACATCAAAATGTCTCACAGCCTAAAACAGGCAGTGCAACAGAGAGAAAAGTTTTTATTTTTATTTTTTTATATTCACAAGTGATTCTTACACACACCTCAACTGATCTCACTCGAAAACCGTCTAACCCTATTATATTTAGATAGAAAAAAGAAACTCATATAAAATGAAATCATAGATAGGTAACCACCACAGATTGAATCCTATAACTGTGAAATAAATATTACTGCTATATAATAAAAAAAAAATCTAACCTCACGCTCTTCCTCTCCATCATCGTCCAGCACATCCTCCTCTCCAGCCTCTATAGGAGCTGACAGAGCAGATGCTTTGCTCGAACGACCACGACGCTCTTTTCGCTCCTTTATCTCAAGTAATTTTGATTCAGCAGCCTTTTGACGTTTGAACCTTGCAATCTAGAAACATAACTTAAAAAAGTAAGTGCAAGAAAGCAATTGCTGTTCCAATCTCAATATTACAATACATCTAATATTATGCAAGAAAATAATCTGTGTTTTAACATCTTTTCAGTCGCGCCCTCAAACTGCCCCTATTTCCTGCAGAAAATAATCTCTAATCTGATGCGATGCGAGTACACTTACTTTCTGAGCCCTTCGATCTGCAGGTGAATTTCCATCCGTAAATGTTTCAAGCTCCTCCTTTGGCACCAATTCCATAGTTTCACAAAAAGATATGAACTCCTAAAGAGGTATCAATTACAAGTTTCAAAAAGTTAGCAATGAAGCCTTAAAATAACATAACACATTTCAATTTACCATGAAATATGAATGTACTAGGAGGCAAAATGGTATACAGCACTCACCTTTAATTTTGCCTGGGAAGCCTTAAGAATTGGTATTCTGTCATCTCGTGCAATCTTTTCAGTTAACTCAGCAAGATAAAATGGCACCTGCAGGAAACAGCCATCTGTAAATAGAACATATGGGTTTTCTAGTGTATAGCTAAATGAGATTTATATATTATTCAGAAAACAATTTCATACTTTGAAATCTAGGAGTTAATGAAGTTACAAACAACGGCCAAAATATCCTTGGAAAAAGTTGTCTTTCTTTCTTCTTTTTTTTTTCTTTATATATATCCTTAAAATAAAAACACACCTGAAAAATAAACGGAAAAAAGCCTAGACTAATCGTTTAATCATTGCTCTATCTTTAGGAATTTATAGGACACTTCTAAATTTGGCTTCCACAGGATAGCACTAACACATCAATCACTTTCAATGCAAAGTGTGCTTAAAGACAAGCACGAGTACATGTATTCAAACTCCATTTTTGTGAATTCTTTCTGAAACTTGAAAAGATAGAAGAAAAAGAATAAAAGAGTACTGCACAAGAGATATTGTGAAGGTTTGTTTCTATGTTGAATTGTACTTGAGCTTTTTATTTGGGGCTTGTGTGATTTGTGAATATATGACATTGTAACATTCCACTCTTCATCACCTAAAAGAGGGAGCCCCAATCTGAAAGCATATGCCAAAAGGCTAAGCAGATTCCTGAGCCCGTTTCCTCAAACTTTCTAACTATGTTTTTGTTCAACTTCAAAATCGTAATAAGTAGCCTAAAGTTTAGCCAACAAAAAAAAACGTGTATACTTCAAATAGGAAAATTATTAAAACAATAAAATTAAAAATAAGCTTCCCAATACCATGACTAGTGATTAAAGAAATATTAGCAAAATTATACATAATATGAACAAATTGCTTAGTATCTCTAATTAATATGAAGTATAGTCTATACCAAATTACCAAATACTAAACCAATTTGTTCCCTCCTCATATCTCCTTTATATTTCTTTCCAACTTAAAACCTGGATCTTTCTTTCTAACTGCATCAAAATGTAGTTTCTATTTTTTTATTTTTTTATATCAGTTAGTGACAAACCAGCTTATATGGATCTCGACTATTCTCGCAGTATTAACAAGCTATTAAAAATGAGTTTTTACAACTCCAATTAAAACAACAACATTCAAACGAGCTATTGTAACTAATAAAAATAATCACTCATTTTTAATCATTCATTTTAAACCACTCATTTCGAATCATTCATTTCTAACCTCTCAAAATAATCACTCATTTCTAAGTTTCTAACCACGTCCAACTGAACTATTGTCGGCAATTACTCAACAAAAACTATCATCCAAATGAGCTAATAACTGCAACTCCTCTACAAATAACACATCTAAACGAGTAATTACTAAACTCAAATTTCTACTCGCAGAACTCCTCATTTATAATCACTCTACAATTTCACATCCAAACATCTTCGCCAACAACGTTTGGATGTCAAGGAAACCGGCAGGAAATCATTTATTAGATAGGATAGGTGGGCAACAAGTATTAAACTCATCACCCCTAGGATCGAGGTCCCCATATCACTTTGAATACTAAGCTAATCCACGATGGTTGCTTAAAATTGTGTTTTCAAGTATGGAATAAAAAAAAAACGTATAAGCACTTAGAAAGTCATTATATGCAGTTCGGACTGTACTATCGCTGTGTAACAACAAAAGTAGCACGTTTAATATACTAATACAATCAATCAGAACCACAACAAAGTCCATGCTAATTCTTCTAATTAAACCGTCGGTCACCATTTTACAACTGTTATTACAATTATGATGAAGATGAACGCGGGTAAGGGTGTTATGGAAGCTGCGTTAACTCTTAAATTAAAACACTGAAGAAACAAAGAAAAAAAAAAACTAAATTATAATAAAAACTTACCAGAATATATTTAAGATTTCCAGTGCTGATATCCTCCTTAGTCTCGTTAGCTGAGAACAAGCCTAGCTTCCCAATCATATCCTCACACTTCCGTAATGCATCACAACCCTTCCTCACAACATCCTAAATTTCCCAAAGCAAAAGAGAATTAAAACCACAATAAAAGGAAAAAAAAAAAAAAAAAAAAATCCAGAAACCATTGAAGAAACAATAAATCGTATTGGAAATAACACAAAGGCAAGATAAGGGTACCTGATCCGACGCAGACTCAGTTGCAGCCGTATGAATCTTCCTTGCTTGTTCGAAAATTGACGGTAGAGGTAGATCCTCCATTTAGTATCGCAAAGAACACAACCCTAATATCCGGCTAAGAAATGGATGCGTAATTAATAAATTCTCATGAACAATTCGGGAACCAGTTATCGGATCTCTAGGCTTAGCCGATTAGGAACGTGAAAACATATGAATCAGTTTCGAGAGAGAAAAAAAAAAAGCGATCGGAGTTCGATTGTTCTGAGCTTCCGATCAGTTGCGGCGTACGGTGATGTCAAAGAGCTAGGGATTCAGTGTAGACACGTACACGTTATTATGGTGTGGTCTCAGCCGTAATCTTGCCACGTCAGTGTATTATAAATAGGCCGCTGCGGTTCTTTTGTTTGTTGAAAGGACTTCTCTTTTCTGGACCCAATGGGCTTAGGCCCAATTTTGAGATCCATATATTATCAGCCCAATAAGGATTTCTCACAATTTTCCTACTAAAACTATTGGAAAGTGTTTGGATGGGAAATGGTAGATTAATTATAAATTAGAGGTTATTTTGAGTGATTAGAAATTTGAGTTTTAGTAATAATTCGTTCGAATAATGAATTTTGTTAAAAGATTGCAATTAATAGCTTGTTTGGATGAAAATTGTTGTAGATTGGTTGCAGACAATAACTCATTTTGAACGTGGTTAAAAATTAGTGACTATTTTCAAGAATTAAAAATGAGTAGCTATAAATGAGTCATTACAATAACTCGTTTGAATATTTATATATATAAAGAGAAGTTTTGTAATAACTCGTTAATAATGATTTTTAGTATTGAATATGTAACACGGTGTCAAACTAGATTACCACCGAACAATCATACCAACGCGTCAGTAACTTTTTTTAGTATATATATTAAATCATAAAAAATAAATACAAATTATTGGATGTATTTTTGTTGTGTTTTTTTTTTTTTTTTTGACATATTAGGCTTGTCTTATTAAATGTATTTTAATTTCATTATATTTAACCGAAAATTTTTCGGTGCACACATTTTGTTATCTCTCAGCACAATTTGAATAGCTTTTTTCACGTGTATACTTCTCCCTAATCTATCGTTTACGTAGACTTTATGTTATTCTTATTATTCTCTAGTCAAGTCTCTATTTGCCTGTAAAGTGTAAAGACTAAAAATAGAAAGAGAATGAAAATAGGGAATTAAATTACATCTGAACCTAACACGAGAGGTTGAAAAGTAAAAATTATGCTTATAGTACAAAGAAGGCATGGGGAAGGATGAGGGGGGGTGTCTTTTAAAAGGGCTGAGTGAGTGCCATAAACTTGAAGGGCACATTATGACAAGATAGATTCTTTTAACTTATTGCATAAAGAAGAAAGTGGTGGAACCACTTAATCAAAGGGCCATGCATAGGACTTCCACCACTTGCTACCTACACCAAACCCTATATCATTCTCCTTACTATTGTTCTTAATCATATAATAACATACATCATTTCTAGGGCCCGTCTCGCTAGATGCCGATTTATTTGTATGTGGAGACGATGAACTGTTTTGAATGAGACAGAGAATCTTCGTTTTGAATGGAAATAATGACGATAGAGACGTGAGAAATTTTTTTCATTATTTTTTAGATTATTTTAGTCTGAAAAAACAGTTATAAAACAGGTTATGCATTGTTTTGCATGGAAATTAATTAGGAGTGTATATGGAGTTGAGTTAGTAGGATTTTTAGGAACAATTCAAAGTTTTGGGTTTGTCACTTCTCAAACCCGTTTAATCATATGCATTATAGCAATTTAATCCAATTCAATTAATCCAATTCAATTAATCCAATTCAATCATATATTTGATATTATACTTGAACTTATATTATATCTATTTTATTAGTGATGTTATTTATCAACATGTTAAGAATACATTTTATTAATTAATTTCTCTTCTCTCACACACATATTGTATATGCATATATTTTTGGGAAATTACCTCACATAGCAACTTTTCATATTCACATATTTTAATTATAACATTTTTTTAAAAATAATTTATACATAGCATATTTTTCAACAATTCCAATTTTACCTCTTTTACTAATTGAAGACGGTTAGTGAGGTGATTGATCAATCTATCAACAAATTGATTGAATCTATCACTGTAACTATTGATTGAAGACTATAAGTTGAACTACTGATTGAAGACTATTAGCTGAATGAAACAATTAAGTGAGTTGATTGAGCCGAGGGCCATATTTGAACTATATTCGGAAAAAGAAAATTAAAAAAAAAAAAAAAATTGAACGAAAATGACTCCTCAAACGGGGCATATTTTCCCCACAATTGCCCATGGAAATTTTCATCTCCTCACTTTTTCTAAGGCATTCGTTTTCTTTAAACAAGCCAAACCAAATTCAAGGATACTACGAAATCAACAAACGTTATTCTGTCTTCAAAAATCATAACATTTGCTTTCTACGACAGAAAATTAATTCTAAATTAATTACGGTCTTGATTAAAATTATGTATATTTTTTAAATTATTTTTAATTACCTGCATGCACTACTACATAAGAGGACAAAGTCAACCAATTATCAAATTAAATTTTAGAAGAAAAATAAAACTTTAGATGATCCCCACTTTTGGTGACAGATAAAGGTGCCAACATAATACCAAAAAAAAAAAAAAAAAAAAAAAAAAAAAAAAAATCCTTCCTCAGTATAAAGTTTTTTTTTTTTTGATTAAATCTTCTTGTTCCTTTTAAATATAACTTTGTTTATATTTTTAATCAGTCGTGCTATTGTTAATTCTATCGCAATAAATAAAGAAGATATGCTTAAATTTAGACACTAAATCCTGAATATTAACTATAACATTGCTGACTTAAAGAGCGTGAAAATAAATCACATTGACAACTAGCTGTACGGTCCTTATAATCTTCATCAAACAAATTTTAAAACATGTGTGTATGTATGTGTGTGTGTGTGTGTGTGTGTGTATATATATATATATATATATATATATATATATATATATATAATAAGGATTAAAACTATATAGTTGGTTTCAATGTATACTCTCCTCATTTTAAAAGTTTGATTTTGACCAGTATTAGTTTTGTCTAAAAACACTTTCCAACTATGTGGAGGATCCCTTTTTAAAAGGTGAAAGGGACTACATTGTCAATTAATCTTGAATGAAAACTTTTTCAAATTGGGTATTCATTTAATTAATTAATAAGAATAAAATTAGAAAAACTACTCCACATAACAAATTTTCATTAATCTATTTTAATACATAGTAGATTTTTCTACGTTTTTCAAAATATTCAATTTTACTCATATTTTAAGTAAATTGATTGAAGACGGTTAATGAGCTGATTGAAAAGAACATATTTTAAATCACAGATTATCCTGATTTTTTTTTTTCTTCTTCTTCTTTCTGATCTCCATAGATCGACGAAGATATGATCCTCATAGCTATATCCAATGCTTTCACGTGAGGCTGTCCCTTTGGCTGTGTTGCTCTCTGCAAGTATCGACCTTTCTTCTTTTGATACTCAAAACTCAACACACATGGCTATCCACTTACATGGCCACCCATTGGCCAGACACCTCTTCTTTTTTTTATTTATTTCATTTTTTTTTTTTTTTAACTTACTTTTCTGATTCACTGCTTAAATATTAAAACTAAATGGGGTTTCTTTGTAGATTCAGAAAAAAGAGTAATGCAAGATGCAGCCAGTAATGCCTCAGTTTTCTTTTTTTTTTTTCTTTTTTTTTGTATTTTATAATTTTTTAAACTTTATTTTATAATTTTTCCAAGTTTCTCAATTTAGAAAATAATAATTGGTAGAAAAAGTAAAGGTTAGGTTAGTAATATTTATTCATTTTTACAAAATCTTTTAAGGATTTTTTTTAATTATATATATATATATATATAATATTTCAAATTTAACTTATTAAAACTTAACCATTTCAAGTTTAACTCAATTCAAACCTATCCATTTTACTTGATTGAAACAGTTAGTTTTGGATTCAAAAAAAAAGTTTTGTTGTTAATTATTTTTTATTTAAATATTTAAAAAAATGACATTGTATGGACAAGAAAATAAGAATAGTAATTTGGAGATTTCTCAAATATTGAAAAAAAAGAAAACTTTGTATAACAAAATTTTGTTAGTAACATAAAATTAGGCTGCAGACGTAAAATTATTAAAATACTCAGAGCAATTCAGTTTATTGTTCAATCACTAATTTGTAAGATAACTTTTGATCAACAATTATTTTCAAAAAAACAAACTATAATTTAAATCAATGAATCAAATGTCCTTATTTATAGTACTTTCTCTAATAATTATGTCATATGTTTGAATCTACAACATCATCGTCTATTTGTAATAAAAATATAAATATATATTAGCAATTTAAACTTAACTGTTTTTGAAATATTTTTTAAAATATATATAATTAAAATATGATGAAATTTTTATACACAAAAAATTTTCAAAGGAAAATAAAATAAATATTTTATAAATTATATATATATATATATAAATAATTAAACTAATAAATTAAAACACATAACATTTGTTCAACTCTTTCTCAACCTCTCAAATGGAACTTTATATCAAATTTCAATTCTTTAATTAATATTTCATATTCTCAAATTCACTTTATTTTATCTTTATTTTCTCTTCCTTCTCTTCTATTGTCAGCCCAAAATCCAAAGTGTATTTCAAACTTAACACCCGTCATCTTTAGAGAGAGTGTATTTCAGTGTAAAGTTGAGATGCAAATTAAAGCAATGTTGAGATACAGAGTTTCTCTACTTTTTTTAGAAAACTAAAATAACTTTCACTTTTTTGAACACATCTGATCTCTTCTTTATATCTTGTTTTTCTTTATTTCTTTGATTCCTTCTTTCAATTTCATTGTTTTTCCAAGAATTGATAGCAATGTTAAATTGTCAAAAAGAGTAGCAGCTCCACGACATTAATATTTATTGGAGAATCATGAAGCTGTCGATTCAAATTCTCATATCTAATTGTTGTAACCTTAAAAAACAAATCAATACTAATTATATGTTTTTCAAGTGGCGATAACTAAGAGTTGCACCGTTCGAAATCTCCCATTCTGAACTCAAAGGAAAAAAAAAATCCTTAACTTCAAATACTATTAAAATATGTTCCTATTGTCTAAAAAAAAAAAAAAAACCTAGACTCTAGGTCAATTAACTAGGTTTAATTATTTGTAATCTTGATTAGTTATTGGGTTAGGTCAAATTAGCTAGTGTAAGTCATATATATATGATATCATTTAGATAATTTATGCTCGAGAGAGTTTAGAAACCAATTCTATCGTGCTTTAATTACTTACTTTTTAGGCGAATTTAATAGGAAGCAAGCATGAAATACATAGGAATGTAGTTAATATATAAATGTAAAGGAAAACCAAAAAGTAAAAAAGTGGAATTTTTGTGTGTTTGTTTTTCCTCAAACTTTGTTAGATCTGTCAAATATGTCTTTTAAAAATGGATCACCAAGACATTTCCTATCATCTTCAATCTCAAATTATGAGACCATGTACAATCATCAACTCATAATACCAAATTTAAAAAAAAAAAAAAAAAAAATTGACCTTTAACTTTTATTGGGTCTTTTTGAAAAAGAAATAAAAGAACAAAGCGCCAAATGTTCATTTAAATGCTCGAATTTGGGGTAGTGTTAGAAATAAATATTTGAATATTAGTTAAATATTATCTAAATTATGTTAGAAGATTTTTCGAGATTTGATATTTGATGTAATATATATATTTGTTGAAAGTTAATGAAAACTATAAATTAGTTTTTGCACGTGACAAAAAATGCCCGTCTTTAAATATTTGGATTTTTAAAGTCTGTCATTGTAATTTATCCATGATTTTGAATCCTCCTTTACTAGCCCGTCATCTTTGTTTATCCACGATCGTATCGAAGTACTATATATGTTAGAACTAGTATTTTGATTAATAGACTTTGTTTTTCCTTTTTTTTTCTCTCTAGATTTTTGAAAGCTCAATTTTAGTCTCTGAATTTTCATGTTTGTTTCATTTTGATCCCTAAACTTTCAAGTTTATTCCATCTTGATCTATGGACTTTCAAGTGTACAATTTTAGTCCATAGACTTAAAAAAAAAAAATCATTTGTTGAGACACTTTTATTAATTAAAAAAGAAGAAGCATACAATCTTTTTTCTTATAGATTTTAGAAATATGTTCATAAGTATTTTTTTTTTTATTTATACTAAAATTATTAAATTTATGAACCAATTTTAATTAATATTAACTTCAAATTTATCTTAAAGACTATTTTTACTCTTTTTAAGTTTAGAGATTGGAATTGAGCATTTGAAAGTTTAAAAATCAAATAGAACAAAGTTAAAAAGTTATCGACTAAAATTAAACATTTAAAACTTTAGCAATAAAATAGAACAAAGATCATAGTCTAATAATTAAAATATATGAAAACATGGCTATAAAATATGAACTTAGTTCTAAAATGATGTGTACATACATGGAAATTACATAAAACTTTATTGTCACACTATTAAGAGAATTGTATTGATTTTTATAGTGATGTGATTTTCAAGAACAACCAAAGGCAATGCTAGTTGGCAATCATAGCAATGGTAGGCCAAACCCCAGCACTCCCAAAAAAAAAAGAAAAAAAAAAAGAAAAAAGAATTATCTCTCTTCTTAAGAGAGAGAATGAATTAGGTGCTTCAATGTAATCCAATAAAAGTGGCTTGTAAGGTCCTTTCATACCCTAGGAAAGGAACATGACTATACTTTAGAAAGAAAATACTGTCACAAAACTTTACTATATAGTCTTGTTTCACTCATCTTTCAATACTCCTAAAAAAAATATCAAATTCACGTCGAACAAAATTTCACGTTCGAACTTTATATATGTATTAATGTTTTCGAAATAAACTTTTCGAACTTATTTTTTATATCTTTTTCATGGATTTGAACCAAGTTCTAGCGATAATGGTTTTTGTTCCCCTCCTCTTGTTTTGTACTATGTCTCCACTTGCGCACATTCAATTTAATTAATGATTTGTGATATTATATTCAAAAGCGTAAATATATATCTATCTCAAAATTAATTAATTAAGAAACGAATTAGTTTGACGGAGTGAATAACAAAAGAAGAAGGCATTTTCCTTTTGAATGTGTAAAAAAGTGAGGTAAATTAATTGCATTGAAAAAAAGAAGGGTATTTTTCTTAGGTCATTTGTCACCTTATGGGCATATTATCTCCACCACACCACCATTGATAGAGCAATATTTAAGAAGATATGAGTAATTTAGAACTGTGAACACATATATATTTATTTTGGCCCCACCACCACATCGTGTTTTGAAAGTTGGTGCTGATTAAACATGCTTTAAAGGACCCACTAACCAATCTTAATGTTCTAAAATCATTGTCAAAATGAAATTTATTTATTTCAAATATATATATATGCTGCCCTAAATTTGTCCACGTACTCTACACATTTAATTTATATTTAATGCTTAATTCAATTACATATTTCAAAACAGAGATAATATTTAGAAGAAGAAAAAACATTTTAATTTTGCAAATTTCTAACTTTCGATATTAAATTATACACCAAATAAAAGGCCGAAGTTATTGCATTTTACGAATTACACGGAGTTTATTGTCAAATTGTTTTTAAAGTGTGTAAATTATTTTTTATAATACTCCTTGCTTACCTACCATCAAGGTTGAGGCAATTTTGTTTTGTTTTGTTTTTTTTTTTTTTTTTTTTTAATTTACAACAATAAAATGAGAGATAGGAACTCATAACTATTAGTTTATTTAATCTAAATTAGTGATGTTGAACACTACTTATGCTGGTGGTTGAGGTAATTTTGTTAATTAAAAAAATAAAATTTCCTCGTTTATTTAAGTTCAACATTAATTAATGAAGAAAATTCAAAATCATTAGTTCATACTAATAAAAAACATGAATTGTGTTAAACTAGTTGTTAATGATTGGTCATATTTTCTTTATTATTAATTATTATATTACATCAAATATACTATTCCTCCAAGTATTACGGCTAGTTAGCTTTGCCTAAATTTTCGCTACGTTTAGGTTAAATCAAATGGCCTTAATCCTAGTTTTATAAACTCTTCCGCCAAATGCATCTCTAAGGGGTTAAGTTAACTCGGGTTATCTTAACCCCTCCTCCAAATATGCTCTAATTGTGTTGTTAGACTAGTGTTATGATTGGTCATATTTTCTTTATTATTAATTATTATACTACATCAGAAATATATGTGGAATGAAATTCGATTTTATTGTTGAAAAGATGAATGTGCTAAAATGTGCAATCATATTAAGTCGTAGAAAATTTTAAAGAGTAACGCTTTGAATTAAGAGAGAATTTATCTACGCTTTATTTATTTTATATTTTAAATAAGGTTGATTTTAACTATATGAAATCTTCCTATCAAACACATTAAAAATTAGAAGTGTCTTTGTTTGCAGGCATAAAATAATTAAAATAATAATAATTGTATTAAAGTTCACTTTTGTTTGCGGGTATAAAATTGGTGGATGATGGCTTTTATGCATTGAAATAAAGAGAATGGTGAGTACTCATGTAGATGCCAATGCCAAAATCTATTTATTGTTTTTTTTTTTTTTAAACAATTTAATTACGTTCATTACTAATAACTATCACATAAAAGAAAGCTGGCTACCATTAATAAATTTAATGATTTATATATATTTAAGAAATGTATAAATACCTATTTTCAACCTCGAAGCCCTGACACAGTGTTGAACTGAATTAACAGCAAACAATAAAATTAGTGTGCCACCGATATATTTTGAGTGCTTTTTACATGAATTAATGCTATATGATTCGCATTAATTTAAGTTTATTAGGGTGTCGTTTGATTATTTGGTTTCCGACATTATAAATGCTAATCACACCCGCATTAATTAATTAATGTTCCCTTTGCCACCATCAACATCAACTTGACCAATTTGGGTTAATTTATCTTTATTGCTTTACAAATTGGGTTAAAACCACACTCAACCCTAATGACATTAAATCAACTTTCCATCCATTTTTATCTTAAATTTCCTAAATTCATCCCATCTCACATATTAAACTCATAATTAAGTGTTAAAAATTTATTTTTCTCCACTAATATTTACATCTTATATGGTTGATGTTTAGGCATAATTGAATTCATATTAATTCATCTTAAAAGTAGATGTTTGATAAAACTATCTATTGTATGTATATCTTTATACAGAAGATGGGATGATTTTCAAACTTGATTTTTCTAATATTCGTCGTCTTTCGTATGAATTAGAAAATCATATACTTAAAATATTGAGTTTATTTCTAGAGTGATATAGAATTGTATCTCTTTATTATTATTATTTTCTTTTTAATTATCATTAACTCATACTTGCAAGAGTAAAATTTTAGTTTTTTTTTTTTTAAATACCCCTTCATAATCTTAAGGGGTAAATGGGATTAGACTTGAATCAAATGTCTAGGGAACAAAAGACTATATTGGTTGAAAACCTAAGTTGAATGGTGGGAGATTTTGAAAATATTGGGTATATAATTGATGAGGAATAGCTAGCTCAACTCACAAAAGTGGTTGATATGACTAAATTTTGGTGCACACTTTTCTTTTTATTATTAACTTACATTGATTACAAATGAATTCCATATATGTATTTTATTTTTCATAAATACATTCTAAGTGTAGCTCTTCCATTGGGTATCAAGGAAAGTGCTTAAAAAGTGTTGTGATTTTTTTTTTTTATAAAAGATATTTGTGGTAAGATTTTTAAGTTCACATTCCCAAAAAAATAACATACATGATAAAATAAGTTACATTACCAAAGATTATTTTTATAAACTCTTTTGGTTTGTTGTCATTATTTATTTGTTAAAGCGAGTATAACTCAGCTGATCATATTAGTTAGTATAATATTGACTAGATGCATAGTTCGAGTCCCCGTAATGTCGTCTATGTAAGAGTTGTTATCCTCGTCTCTTGACTTGTACTAAAAAAAAAAAACTCCTAAAGTCAAATATTACATAAATAATATATAAAAGAAGTTAGTTACTATAACTAATTTTAGATTAAAAAAAATAAAGTAGTTAACATTCATACTTTTAATTTTTATATAATTCAATAACATTTTTGAAGTTTCATCATTATACTTGAACTTGTAAACTAATAGATGTATATAATATTCTATTATTTGTTGATTTAACATTCTTACGTATGTGACATGCTTTCTAATATAATTAAATTTTATTTTTTCTATAAAAATAAATATTAAATAATTATTTTAAACTTTTATGCACATGATTTCTCCAAATAACTAAAAAAAAAAAGCTACTAGAAGTTATTTTCCAAATAAAATCGACTCATTAAGGTTAAAGGGTTTTTTTTTTTTTTTAATAATATTTAAGAAAAATATAGTAGTGTGTAACAAAAGAAGATATACAAAAATTATATTTTAACTCAATCAAAGAAAGTATATCTTTTTTAGGTTATTCTTTTGAGAAACATTGAACACATTAGGAACATGGTTATTCAGGAAAAAAAGTGGTGTTTGGAGAAATTATTGAAAATTATTAGACTTGCCACTTTTGTAGCTTTTAATTTTTTTTGAGATTTTGTAGCTTTTAATTATTATTTATTATAAACCCAAATTGATGCAAAAAAAAAGAAAAAAAAAAAAAATTCATTCGAGGTTAAACTTAGCATAAATTAATATTAAGAAAAAAAAATTGCAACTGTTTTTGAACTTAAAAAAAAAAAAAGCGACTTTATTAATAAAATTATAATAAATAAATCATTTTAACAAATGAGTTAAATATGATAATTTATTTTAACATTATAGTTAATTCAAAATATAATTCTCTTTTATATGCATAGTGATCATACAATCAAAATAGAAGATAGGAGATTGATAAAGATGACATGAAAAACCTCGTATCAATGTAGATGGTTGTCAATCCTTATATACCTATGAATTCATATTCTAACTGATGTGGGACATTTTGTTTGCATCGCAACCGGATGAAATTTTTTTGATTTTTTTTGTTTGTTTATAATTATTGTAAAGTTGAAAAGTGAAAGAAAACCTTTATTTATTTATTATTATTATTTATTTATTTTGGCAAGTGCAATTTTTGTCATGGATATATGATTGTGGAATCCCAGCAAAGTGGTGATGAAAACATTTCTTTGCCACATTAATTCTCTATCAAGCTATAGTAAACTCCAACAACTCATATCATTTGCTTGCATTTTCCCATCAAACAACAAATCGTGCTCTCCTTCTTCCATCTCTTCTTTTAATTTCCCTTTTTCTTTTTTTCTTTTCATAAACCACAATGTGTAATATCGGAAATATTTACTTCATTTCACGTCCGAAATTAATTGATACAAAATTTTACACAATTGACTGGAAAATTATAATATCGAAAATTATAATATGTAAGAATTAAAAATAACAAATAAAAAAAAAAATATGTATGTGTAATCTCCAACATTTGTTTATACTATTAACTTTTTATTTAATTATATCTGTAACTATAGTAATGCCACAGTAAACTCAGCTCAACCAACTTCTCGATTTATAGTTTCAATTTTTCAATCCTTACTTGAACTCAAAAAAAAAAAAAAAAATATAAAAATAAATAAAATATATATATAAAGAGAGAGAGAGAATAATTATTGCAAGTACTAAATGATGATAATTTATGTATAATTATTATGTGTGTTTGCAACTTATATTATATTTAATAGCTTTATTAGTGTACACAGATGATGTCACATGTCGACGGTAAATGTTGCTAATATAAATACTTTAAAAATCAAAAGGGTGACGTATTGACTTTTTTTTATTTGGTGATAATCAAATTTAACACTATAGCAGGTGTTTAATCTTCAAAACCATGTAGATTTAGTTGGTCACATCCCCAAATTTATACGAAAAAAAACATAAATACAGTGAAAATTAACCTTTTATCATCGTTTTTCATGTTCAAAGATCTCGGCCCTGTTGAGTATTTTTTAGAAATGGAGTCAGCAAGATCATTTAAGGGAATCTATATGTCTGCAAAGAAACTACACGTTACAAAATTTGAAAGATTGAAAGTATTATGAGATTGGTCTAGGTGATTCGGTTTAATGTTCTTTTGGTTGAACCGGCTAGCTGGTTTGTTAGACTCTGTTTCTCAAGACTTCTATAAAACCCCTTTTTTAGTATTTTCTTCCGATAAAGAGAAACACAATTCATTCAATTTACCATTAAATAAATAAATATATATATATATATATATATATGAAAAACTTTTCGATGACCATTTGATTATTGAATACACATTAATATTGTTGAAAAATTGATCGATGTCATAGCAGTTTTGTGAGTCAGAAGATATCCCTTCTCTTTTTTTCCATCCTTCCAAACTGGAGGTGCAAGCTAAAACTGAAACCGAATTTAATAGACAATTTCGATTTTAAAATAATAAAAATCGAATATTTCCCTGATTTTGGTTTTAATGAGCTGGCATTGCTTATAAACCAAACCGACCATATATTTTAAAAAATAACTGACACAGGGTATGAGAATTGTGCAGTTTAGGAACACCTGTGTTGAAACCTAGGGCAGTGTTATTTTTATATTTAAGTTGACTATTAAAAAAATAATTATATATTTTAGTTACCAAATAAGGATTATAGAATGATTGCATAACAGTTGTATATAGGTGGTTGGGAGTAGTTTGTTTCCATTTCGGTTCGACCCACGGGTCGAACATATCCACGTTGATAATATATATATATTTATTTATTTATTGATAAATTAAAAATATCGTCAATATAATTTAGAGAAAATTAAAATTTAGTTTCTATAATGTAAAAGATCTACCTTTTAATCTCTATTATTTTTCAAAATATAAAATTTAGTCTTATAATTTGGAGATGTTAGAAATATAAAATTTCATCATTTAGTTTTGATAAATAAAATTTAATTTATATGTTTCGATTAATTCTAAAAAAAGTTTATGCTATTTTTACATTGTAGACAAATTCAATACATACATATAATTTTTCATATATGGAATGATACATTTTTTGTTCAAATATTTAGTTACTAATACTCTTAAACACATAAATCACTAACCTTTACTTGTTTTATTCGTAAAATAAATAAAAAATATAAACTGTTTTTTAGATTATACTATTTTTTTAGATTTTGTGGATAATTTATTTTTTTTAATAAAAAAAAGATAATATTCTGATGAGTTAAATTTGTGTACGCCAATGCGCAGAAGATAATGAAAGCAACTAGTGTTATCTTATGCCTGGAAGGTGTTGTGTCGTATGCAACGACGTCATAATTTGCGTATTTTTTAATCCGCCAACCCTTATGTTTTATTATAATTAGTATTACAAACACATGCCTCACAGCCATTTACATATTTTAGTCATTTTCTTGGGTATGATAACAATTAATTATTACGTTTGTTTAATGTAGGTGTGACTTCTTGATGTTACTAACATCCTCATGTGTAAATGATATTTGGCAATTTAGATTTGCCACATTCTTTTAACCTAAGAATCCGCTTTAGTACATTTAAAGTAAATATACTCTTTATTAAAATGGTTACACATTCATCTCAAAATCAACGGAGAATAAGAAGAATAACCCTATATTATTTTATATTTTTGTTGAATAATTCTCACATTTCATCATCAGAAATCAAATTATCCTCGAGCTCTTCTAATTTTTAGAAATTGAGAGTTTGATATTGAAAAATATGAAAGAATTTTTTTATGTTGAAAATGGATCGAGAATAATGTGATTTTGTTAATTGTATTTACATAATACATATAAATGAAAAAGGACGAAATTTCCATAAAATCTTATATGATTGGTGGATTTAATGGAAATCCAATCTTAAAAATTAAATAATGCATTAAAGACTTTCCGTCACTAATTATTAATGTTTATTTTCAATATTTATTCCTCATTAAAAAATCATATTTTTAAAAACTTTCTCATGTGAACGTGTGTTGTGAACGTGTGGTATTGAAGTATATAATTTTAGTGTGGTTATAATTCACCTTCAAAATAGTTGTCTAATTATTTGGTTGATTTCAGTCTACATAACCCTGTTAAAGAAATCATGACACATATATTCAAAATAGTAGAAAAATTAAAAAAAAAAAAAAAAATCACATTGTAATAATAATAAAGCAAATATGTGCCTAATAAGTTCATTAAATCGAATTTAACTTGTTAATAGTTGTAAAACTGAAAGAAAAAAAAAACAGAAAAAGAAAAATTATAATCGTCATTACCAACGTCTTAGCATTAATTAATATGATGATAGGTCAACCATCATGATCTTTAATTTTATTATAACAGACTCGTCCACATACAATTAATACAACTCTTGTCCCCTTCATCCCTTCCCATTTTTTATAATAATGTTTTCATTAATTATACAAAAAATAACACACGCACTCTCTAATCATTTATTTGAGAGCACTAATTGTTATCGCATAAGATTTTTGTGTTTTCTACTTTCAATTTATACTAAATATAAATAAAAACGTATTTTTCTTTCAAATAAAAAATGCGAAAGAAAATTATCTTTTTATCTTTTTATTTTTTATTTTTGTTTTCAAATAAAAAAATGTGGCTAAAAGAGCAGTAGCTCAGCATTAACGTACACCCAACGACTATGTGGTCACTTTGGTGTACCACATCTAATTTCAAATATTATGATATGGGTACCATCGCTCTAAATTGAAAAGACTTTTTATAATTGTTCTTGCTTCTTGCAAGTTGACCTTTATATAAATATATTCGTATCATTTTTCAAAAGAAGAAAAAGAAAAAGTGTGTTTAGATATGTTTGTAAATTCAAATATATAGTTACCTAACACCATGCCTAAAATTTTGTCAACCCATTTCTTTGATTTTGCTTGCTTTTATACATATACATATACATATATACATATACATATACATGTACATGTATATATATATGTATGAAATAAAATAAAATAAACAAATGTTTAAATCAATTTAAAAAAAGAAAAGAATTATAAGCAACTTATGCCAATAAGTTGTTTAACCAATATTTGATATCAATAATGGAATCGATGTTAATACTATAGTTATTATATATAAGTATTGAAAATTATACATTAAAACGTAAGAAGGAAATCACATATTGCTGTTTTTATTAGAAATAAAATCATTTGAATCCTTTGATTTGAAGTTGTCTATTGAATAATTTAATCATTCATCCATGGAATATGTGGTTGGATTTTAATTTATTCTCAAATAAGAGTTTATTCGATACTTATTTTCAAGAAAAAAAACTATATACTTATTTTATGTATATACACATACATGCATAAACATATATATAACTTTAAATATTTTATTTCAAATCATAATTCATGTATTTAATATCTAAAAAACACTCATACTTCATGTTAACATAGATACATCAAATTTAAATTATGATGACACTTTAGCTGATATTCTCCCGCTATCATGCCTTGCTTATATCCTTCGTATGATATATGCAAGACATAACAATTGTATGTCGAAATATATTAGTAATTGTCAAATAATTAATTGTGTGGAGCTTGTATTTGCATACTAACTTTTGTCCTATCAATTTCCTCTAAATGGAAAATAGAACAAATATACAAAACAAAAAACTATTGATATATTCATCGTTTTGTGGTTGAATTTAATTTTCATCTTTCCATACATAAAATATCAATTTTAGTTCCATATGCCAAGTCGGGACTTGACATTCACATATTTTAAATACGGATAACAAACGAATACATTCTCAATAAAAAGCTAAAATCTCAAATTGTATCTTGGAGACATTTGATTCTTGAACATCCACGACTTATCATAGTCAAGTTAAGAACTACCTATAAATTAATCAAATACGAACTGATTTAAACTTTAATAGTTCAATTTCAAAGGATATGTAACCAAATTATAATATAAACATGAAAGTACCTCACGAATATGTCTATAAAAGAATTGATATAAAATTGAACATTATTTGTAGTTTTAAATAAAACAAACCATACAAAAGTCAAAAAATTCTAAGCTATTTGTACTCGAGTTATGCAATATAATAATCTACGTGCCCATTTCATTATTCTAAATTGCTATCAAATTAACTTTTAAAAAGTTTAAAATTGATTCTCGCTATAAATTAAAAATTAATTTCAATAATTTTAATACTAGTAAATACGTGAATATATTTATAAAATTTATAGAAAAATATTATAATATTAATAAAGATCAATTTTAATTTATTTTGAAAGTATAAAGTTAAAATCAAAAATTCAATAATCCATAAATATAAAAAAAATAATTAAAAAATTAAAATGAAGCTAACTTAAAAGTTAAGATATAATTTGATAACTATTTGATTGTCTAGCTTTGATATTAAAATTTTAGCCTACAACTATTATTATATTTATATCGTTTTATATTTTTAAAAACCGAACTTCAATTTGAAAGTTAAAAAATTAGTTTTAAAGTATTGGTTTAGGTTAATAAAAATTTAAATAATACAAGTTTACAATTTTAAAACAAATGAAAATTTTAATACTTATTAAAACAAGATATAAGTAACTAAAATTCCACTCTTAGACGGGTTGAAGTTCAAAAACGAAAACTAAGGGGTGTTTGTATTGAAATTCTAACATTATTTAAAATTAATATTTAAAATAAAATTATATTTTCAACGACAGTTAAAAATCCGTTCAAATAATTTTTAAGGTATTAGATTTAGTATTTAAGAATTAAGATTTATTTTAAATATTTAAATTTAAAATTCAAATTTAAATTTTTGAGTAAATACTAAATTAAAACGTTCCTAACAATAAAATAATAATTAAAGAGTAATTTTTAAAATAAAAAATAAAATGACAAAGCGACAGACACAGGTTGAAGTCGCCGGCCTGTATATACATATACATACATATATGTGTGTGTGTGTATATATATATGAGCTTGCTGGTGTTCTTGAAGGGCTCATATCCATTAAATTTCAAGCGAACGCTGTTGAGGAAAATCCCCTAAGTTCCGTTCGTGGGATTCTTCAGGCGTTGATTCCGTTTTGAATTCCAAAAAATGGAGAAAGAAAACAGAGATTTAGATGATGATAAATCAAATAAGAAGAAAATAAAGTGGTGGATGGCGTCAATTTTCATGCACGCCGACGCCGTCGACAAATTTCTGATGACTTTAGGGTTCATCGGAGCGATGGGCGACGGCCTCACCACTCCTCTGGTTTTAATTGTGTCAAGCCGCCTCATGAACAACATCGGCGCCACCTCTTCCATTTCAATTTCTGATTCCTTTACACAGAGCATCAACAAGGTTTTACCATTTTCTAATTTCTATTTTTCCATCATTTTCTCGATTTTATTTTATTTCATTTCATTTTTGTGGCTTACAGAATGCTGTTGCTCTGTTGTATGTGGCTTGTGGTGGCTTTGCGGCTTGTTTTCTTGGTGGGTTTTTATTATTTTTTTAATGGGTTTGATTTTCTATTTGATGGGTTTTTTTTTTTTTTTTTTTTTTTTTGAATGAATTTTGGGTATTTTTCAGAGGGATATTGTTGGACCAGAACTGGAGAGCGACAGGCGGCGAGGATGAGAGCACGATATCTGAAAGCGGTTCTCCGACAAGACGTTGGGTATTTCGATCTGCACGTGACGAGCACGTCCGAAGTCATAACTTCTGTTTCCAATGACAGCTTAATCATTCAAGATGTATTGAGCGAAAAGGTAATTGATTATTTCTTCATTAAAATTCCTCACTTACTGAAGTTTAAACTCTATTTATCAAAATTGATTCACACATTTAAATATAAGCATAGAAAAATAGAGCTCTACTTTTAACTTAGTAATTAAAAAGTAACGGATGTGAGTCCTAATTTAAAATTAAAAGATATAAATTGAATTTGAAACCTTCAGATTCCAAATTTCCTGATGAACTTGGCACTGTTCGTGGGAAGTTACATAGCGGCGGCGGCGCTATTGTGGCGGCTGGCGGTGGTTGGATTCCCGTTCGTGGTGTTGCTAGTCATTCCCGGGCTGCTGTACGGCAAAACATTGATGGGTTTAGCTCGAAAGAGTATGGAAGGGTATAAAAAGGCGGGAACAGTAGCAGAGCAGGCGATTTCGTCGATCAGAACCGTGTACGCGTTCGCCGGAGAAGACAAGACCATATCGGAATATTCATCGGCGTTAGAAGTGTCGGTGAAGCTGGGAATAAAACAGGGGTTTTCGAAAGGACTAGCAATCGGAAGCAATGGAGTTTCATTTGCAATTTGGTCCTTCATGTCTTGGTATGGAAGTCGAATGGTTATGTACCATGGCGCTCAAGGTGGTACCGTTTTCGCCGTCGGAGCTGCCATTGCCGTCGGCGGATTGTAAGCCTGTTCATATATTTTATTTTTATTATTTTTTCGGTTTAAAATACCATTTAGTCGCATCAATTTAGATTCTAAATTTTAAAGCTTAAATGTTCTATTTTTTTCCATACACTTAAAAAAATAAAAAATAATATTACCATTAGTTTAATAATATTTTGAGAATCTATCACTTATAACAACTTTTAATATTTGAAGCATTATATTTTAATTATAGCATTTTTTATAAAATAATATTTGTATAGTAAAATTTGGTAGATTTACTTAATTCTAATATTGTTTTAAATTTTATGAATTGAATTGATTGAATTTTTTTTTTTTTTTATTTTGGAAGCATAGATATTTTAGTCGTTCTATTATTTTGTTTTGTTTTTTTTTTTTTTTGCTACCTACATCGTTATTTTTAAAATTTGCTATTCATTTTTTTTTTGCAATATTTATGTAAAATCTCTTAATATTTAATTATAAAATAAATAAGTAAGATAGTAATTTTTTTTTGAAGAAAAGTTAACTAAAATTATTAATGCTTGAAGATTAAAATTAAACAATTATGTTCACAAATTTAAAATTTCAAAAAAAAAAAAAGTTTATATATTTTGTACTTATAACAATTTAGAGCTGAATATTTTAACATTAACTCTTAATCACGATAATTACTTAGATGTGGATGGATAAAGTTGCATACTAAAATATAATAAACGAGACTAAAATTATAATTTTAAAGTTTTATACAGAATATATATATGTATATATTAGATTTAAATATAAATATAAATATAAAAGTCAAATAATTGATTAATCGAATAATGGAATTTATTCAAGTTGTTTATAATAAATTTATAGCTTATCACATCCATTATCCCTTACCCCACTACCAAGTCATATTATTATTTAATACATAAAAATAGCAATGGCATATGCCATTTCTTTTTACCAAAACTTTAAATTACCCAATTTAGAAATTCTTATTCCTTCTTACATTTACCCTTTCAAAGAATTGATATTCATTGACTAACTTGTTATAAGGCTACAAGCATAAGATCCTTGCTCTTGTCCATTTAATTATATATAGTTTTTTTTTAAAATAATTATATATAGCTTAATGGAGGGAATAATATGACGCATGAAATTTTATCTTATCTTGAAATTTTAAACTTCAATTTTTATGAAATTGGGACGTAACTGCAAATTCTATGGAGATGATATTATTCTCTAAAATAATATGAAATCAAAATATCAATTTTTAAGATTCAACTTATGATCGTGTGATTGAATTTAATTATAATTAATTAACCAAAAAAACATGTCATCCATAAACAAATACTTTTATGAATCGGAGATACATGCTTTAGTTCTAATTTTACCATTTGGTTAAGAGATATACATTATGATTATTATTATTATTAACAGAAGCTAAAATGACAGATCAGTCGGGTCGGGTTTATCGAACATAAAGTACTTTTCAGAGGCATTAGCTGCGGGTGAGCGAATCATGGAGGTGATAAACCGGGTTCCCAAGATCGACTCGGCCGACATGGAAGGCCAAATCCTCCAAAACGTCTCGGGCGAGGTCCAATTCAAAAACCTCCAATTTGCCTACCCTTCCCGCCCGGAGACCATGGTCCTGAAGGACCTGAACCTAACAATCCCGGCCGGGTGCACGGTGGCGCTCGTAGGTGGATCAGGATCGGGGAAGTCGACCGTGATCTCTCTGCTGCAAAGATTCTACGACCCGATTGGAGGGTCCATCCTAGTGGATGGAGTCCCCATTGAGAAGCTGCAGTTGAAGTGGTTGAGGTCACAGATGGGGGTTGTGAGCCAAGAGCCTGCCCTCTTTGCAACTTCCATTAAAGAGAATATTCTTTTTGGTAAGGAGGATGCCACCATGGATGAAGTGGTTGAAGCTGCTAAAGCTTCTAATGCTCATAATTTCATTTCTCTGTTTCCTCAAGGATATGATACCCAGGTAAAACTACTCATCTTAAAATTTCATATAATCTACCACTAATTTACTCTTTTTTTTTCTTTTTTTTTTTTTTTTTTTTTTTTTAATCTCTTTGCTTCTTTCATTTCACCAAATTCGTATCTATATTCTTTAACTACTTCTGTATTTATAATTAACAAATACAGGTAGGGGAAAGGGGAGTGCAAATGTCAGGAGGACAAAAGCAGAGAATCGCCATAGCCAGAGCCATAATCAAGCACCCAAAAATCCTCCTTCTAGATGAAGCCACGAGCGCTTTAGATTCAGAATCAGAGCGAATTGTTCAAGAAGCACTAGACAAAGCCGCCGTCGGCCGCACCACCATCGTAATCGCCCACCGCCTCTCCACCGTCCGCAACGCCGACTTAATAGCCGTCATCCAAAACGGCCAAGTCCTCGAAATTGGGTCTCACCACCATCTCATCCAAAACCCCACCGCCCATTACACCTCCCTTCTCCACCTCCAACAAACATCCCCACCAGAATCCACCGCCGCTGCTGCCGCGTCAATTTCCCACAACGACAAAATCACCACCAGCAGCCGCCGCTCCACCTCCGCCAACTCAATTGGGTCTGACCGGTTCTCCCCTGTTCACGAAATAACCCCACCAACGAAAACACAAATCCAGAAACTTCCAATTCCTTCCTTCCGGCGGCTGCTTGCTCTAAACTCGCCGGAGTGGCGGCAGGCTTCCACGGGCTGCGTTGCGGCGGTTCTGTTCGGTGCAGTGCAGCCGCTATATGCGTATGCAATGGGGACGATGGTTTCGGTTTATTTCTTGGCGAGTCATGAAGAGATTAAGGCAAAGACAAGATCTTACGCGCTTTGGTTTGTTGGGTTGGCTCTGTTTTCACTTCTAGTGAATATCACTCAGCATTACAACTTTGCGTACATGGGGGAGTATCTTACCAAAAGGGTTCGAGAGTTGATGCTTTCTAAGATACTCACTTTTGAAATTGGATGGTTTGATGAAGATGAGCATTCTAGCGGCGCAATTTGCTCTAGACTCTCTAAAGATGCGAATGTGGTAAGCTAAACATTCAAAAATCAAATCAAATTTAGTAAATTTCTGGGTTTAATTACTTGTTTGTTTGTGTAGGTACGATCCTTGGTGGGTGATAGATTGGCATTAACTGTACAAACAATCTCAGCAGTAACCATAGCATTTACGATGGGACTTGTAATTTCTTGGAGGCTTGCACTTGTTATGATTGCTGTTCAACCCTTAGTCATACTCTGTTTCTACACAAGACGAGTTCTTCTTAAAAACATGTCTAACAAAGCCATTAAAGCCCAAGAGCAAAGCAGCAAGCTTGCGGCCGAGGCTGTCTCGAATCTCCGAACCATAACCGCCTTCTCCTCACAAGAGCGCATACTCAAAATGCTCGAAAAGACTCAAGAAGGGCCGAGACGAGAAAGCATCAAGCAGTCGTGGTACGCTGGAATCGGCCTTGGCTGTTCCCAAAGCCTCACTACCTGCTCATGGGCATTGGACTTTTGGTATGGTGGTAAGTTGGTGGCTCAAGGCCAAACCACTGCCAAAGCTTTGTTTGAAACGTTTATGATTTTAATTAGTACCGGCCGTGTCATTGCCGACGCTGGGAGTATGACGTCTGATCTCGCCAAAGGGTCGGAGGCAGTCGGATCGGTTTTCGACATCCTGGATCGGTTTACCAAAATTGAACCTGACGACCCTGAAGGGTACAAACCCAATAAACTAACCGGGCAAATTGAGATCAATAACGTGGATTTTGCCTACCCATCTCGACCGGAAGCAATGATATTCTGTGGCTTTTCGATCAGCATCGAGGCCGGGAAATCCACTGCATTAGTTGGGCAAAGCGGGTCGGGTAAATCCACCATAATTGGATTAATCGAGAGATTCTACGACCCAGTTCAAGGAACAATAAACATAGATGGACGAGATATTAAAACGTACAATCTTAGAACATTGAGAAAGCATATTGCATTGGTCAGCCAAGAGCCGACGCTATTCGCAGGAACAATAAGGGAAAACATCATGTACGGAATCGGAAACGAAGTGGACGAAACGGAGATAATCGAAGCAGCAAAAGCATCAAACGCACACGATTTCATCTCAGGGCTGAAGGACGGGTACGAAACGTGGTGTGGAGACAGGGGAATGCAGTTGTCTGGAGGGCAGAAACAAAGGATTGCAATAGCGAGGGCAATATTAAAGAATCCTGCAGTGCTACTACTTGACGAGGCGACAAGCGCGCTAGATGGGCAGTCGGAGAAGGCGGTGCAAGAGGCGCTAGAGCGGGTGATGGTAGGGAGAACGAGCGTGGTGGTGGCTCACAGGCTCAGTACGATACAAAATTGTGATACAATTGCAGTGTTGGATAAAGGGATGATAGTGGAGATGGGGACACATTCAACCTTGTTTGGTAAAGGAGAAAATGGAGTGTATTATTCTTTAGTTAATTTACAGAGAAGTTCCAATTAGTGTATCATTTAATCTTTTTTTTTTTTTTGATTAAACAACAATTAATATGTAAATTGATAACTATATATCAATATATTTATGGAAAGTTGTTACTTTTATGTGATGTTTAAACTACCATTCTTGTCTATCATTGAAATTTTGGTCACCCAACTTGAAGGATAACATGCCAAAATAGACTCAATTTAATGATAATTGACATTTATTAGTGTACTAAACTTTATTAATGGATTAAATAAATAAATAAATACTTTATTAATTGAGGTTTAGCGATCCTTTATATGAGCTTTACTTTGGACCCAACATTTGGGCTGAGATTTGTTTGGGCTAAGCCCAATTATTCAGCCCACGATACATTAGCTAGGGTTGATACAACTGCCACTGGCCCTTTTGTTGCACAATTTGATTGAACTGGTTTACTTGATCAATTTTATAACATACAAGTGATTTGAAGTTTCAAAAAAAAAAAAAAAAAAAAAACAAGTTTCAAAAACATCTTTCGATAAATTGCAATTTAGTTTATATGATTTGAATAAAATTAAAATTTTGACCATTTTGATTTTTGATAATTTTTTTTAAAATTTATTGATTTTGAAATTTAACTCCTTATAGATATTTGTTTTGAGTGTTTATGGAGATTTTATTAACGAGCTTTTATAATCAGTCTTTAAAAATCTTATACAAACAAGCTACTATTACAATTTTCTTCTTTATGATCACTCAAAATAACTTCTTATTTATAAACACTCAAAATAAACACTCCACAATTTTACAAACAAACATCCCCTTAGGTATTGTCCTAATCTGTCAATTTCACCACGTACTTTGATGCCTATATTTTACTTTTGTTTTAAAACAATGGTAAAATAAATATCTTTCAAATACGTTTGGTGGAATTTGGTTAGAGTTTACCTACTTTGGTAAGGTGTATGAAATCTAATGTAAAAAGTTATAGAAAATATGTAAGACCCCAAAGAAAAGTAAGGTCAAGGTCAAATGTTGAACAAGCTCGATTGAGCGACATCGTTTTGATTCGGAACACGACGATTTGTTGGAGTACAACACATGGTCTAACTTATGCTTAAGCATGCAGTGCGGTTTTTGTTTTTAAATGAAATGAGATCGTTTTGGTCTTCCTCTATTTTCGTTTCAGTGTCGTTTAATTTTTGAGCGATGGATCTTATGCAAGTTCTTAGAACTTAAAATTTGAAATATTCGATGAGTATTCAACAAAATAGATGAGTTATTAGTTAGGGTTTGTTTGCTGTTCTTTAAAATATGTAGTACACGAGAAAAAAAAAAGGTGAAACTGTACTGAAATAGAGAATGCATAAAAATTTTAATCTTTTAAAATTCTCAATAGAAATATACATCCATGTTGAATTGGATTAATTTTAAAAAAATGATATGCGTTTCTCACAAAATAATTATAAATGTAGTTAATTTTTAAAATAGTTAAATTTATAATAATTAATATTATATTATGAAAATATACGAGATAATACTCATTAATACATACAATTACTTTTGCTAATTTTTTTGTAAGTAATTATATTTGTAATTATTTATTAATTCGAAAGATTTTCCTTATTTTTAACAACTCAAATAATGGAGTTATGTGAATTTGTTAATGCATCCAACTTTTATAGATATGTGAATTTGTTAATGCATCCAACTTTTATAGATCAGAGTAATTTAATCAACCCAATCCCATCTATATATATATACAGAGAGAGAGAGAGAGAGAGAGAGAGAGAGAGAGAGAGAGAGAGAGAGAGAGAGAGAGAGAGAGAGAGAGAGAGAGA
>JBBMEG010000027.1:1873578-1890709 GCA_037832605.1 Cyclanthera cordifolia
TTGCTGCCTGGTTAGCAAGCCGGATAAACTCTCTTTGAACCTATTATATGGATCCCACGTTGAAAAAATGTCTAAATATTTATAAGATGGGTAGTTTAATCGATTAGTTTTGAGATTGATGTTCACACTATCTAATAAAACTATTAGTGAACCCTGGTAAGTCTTTGTATTGTTGTGTTATATTTTTTATTTACTTTCTTGCTTGTTGATTATGTTTTACGTAACAAACCTGAGATTAAGGGTGAAAGAAAAAAAAATTGAAAACTCACAAAACTAAACCAAATCAAACCGATCTAATGGATCGGCTCGGTTTTAGAACAATATTGAATATTCATTTGGTTTGATATTTTAAAAAATTGAAATATGTCGGTTTTGTTTCGGTTCTTGATAGAAAAACCAATAAAAATCAAAGCTAACGGAATGTATAAATAATAAGAAAAAAAAATGTTGGTATTTAAATTTGGTGAATAACCAATTTAAATGTAAAATATTGTATAATTAAAAACAGAGCAAATATAGTGATATTTATGAAAAATATTATTTTTTTGTTATTAAAATAAAAGTCTTTAAACAAAATTTAAAAAAAAAAATCAAATTGAGAATTATAAAAAAAAAAAAAAAATCATTTTTTATTGAAATCAAAATTGTAAACCGGACCAAAACTGAATCGAACAAAATAAAAATTGAATAATTTTGTCTTTTATTGGACAACGATTTATACTCAATTATTAAAAAGTCGAGATATTGACTCGATCAATGATTTGACATAAAACCGACAAAAACAGAACCGAAATCACTTGGAGTTGAGATAGTACTCTGATGATGTTTTGTTGCTTAATAAATGGTTGTATTGGTTGCAACTTTTAATTGCCAAATGTTTTGGTAGGTTCTATTTTCTTCCTATATAGAGTTTGTGTTAGGCAAGGTAGAAAAAGTAACCCCTATATATATATATATATATGATACAAATTACAATAACAAATTATTATATATAGGCCATTGAATGCATTTTCTATTTATTGCTTATGAAAGTGATGCCAAATCATGTGTTCACATTACAAATTGCAAATATTCATTGCCTAAATAAAAACTTTATAATTAATTATATTCATTGGCTGAGAATTCTCTGCATTTTTCTTTTTCCTTTCAACAAATACATTAATAATTGTGAGCCGGATTTAGTTTTGTATTTAATTGTACCACAATTATTGGAAAATAATAGTGACTAGAGAGGGTTTCAAATTACTTCTCCCTTTCAAATTGTAATAATCTCATATATCTTACACGGAATTTTTCATGTATTGCAAAAATAAATAAATAAATAACATTTGTTGTATAGAAAAATTTTAAAAACTATTTCAAATAGAAAATTAGGTTGAATATCTCTCTTTCTTATAATTCACGTGATAGCCTTTAATCAATAGTTTAATTTTTACCGATAATTTTTTAGGATTGATTTTATCATTTTATTTTTTGAATTAATTTCATAATTATTTTCCACCCAATCACATTTGAATAAAACGAAGGTAAAATTATGATAATTAAACTCTCAAAACTCCCAAACGACTGTAAAATAAACCGACACCATTTTTTAAAAAAACATTTGGATTGACGGTCACATATTCTCTCTTTTGTAGTAGTGAAAGAAGTAAAATTGAAATTCTAGAAAAACGAATTAAATGTTATGTAATTTGTTTAAAAAAAATATAATTAAAACAGATGAATGAAAAGTTACTATTGTAATAACTTTTTCGTACTATATTATTTATATATATTAAGAAAATATTTTCGAAAAAGAGAACAGTGCAGAATGGAAAATAAGAGGGGATGATACACATAATTTTATTAAAGATAGAACTGCTTTCAAATTTAAGTGAAATTAACATCAAACAATCAAATTACTTTATGACATGACCATTTCGCTATAATTTCATAAATCTAAATATAAGAAATAATTTCTTGAATATAAACTCAGGAATATATATATAATTTTTTTTTTTTTGAAACAGAAATACAATTATAAAATTAAAATTAGATGAATTTTATCTCACGAGACAATAAAATGTAAAGGAAAAGTAAATAACGGACGCGTAATTACTCAAATGCAAGAAATTCATACAATTTTTATTACATTGCTTTAAGCAACAAAGTTCCTTTTCTATCTAAAAAGAGATTGCAAATTTTGTACAAATAATATTGTACTACTAAACACGTGAGATATTTTTGTAAATAATATCGTCTTCTTTTGTTTTTTTTTTAATAAATACATATGGTGCCTCCCGAATGTAGTCTCGATCCATCGAAACTCGAGTTGTAGGCGAGTTGTTCATTGGTCGACGACCAAAAAGCGACGATCGTTGCCAAGAAAGGTGATGATTTCCATCGAAAAACGGTGCCAATGAGGATGCTTTGATTAGATCTGTCTTTTTTGGGTTGACGAAAACGTTGAGCCGTGTGTTTCCGTTTGGCGGAGAAAAAAATTACTACGTCGGTAAGAAAAAGTCAATTTTTTTCACCTGACGATGAAGAATAGCCAGCAAATTTTTCTACCTGACGATGAAGATAATCGTTTTCGTCGAAAAGGTAAACTTTATGTTTTGTATTTTTAATCATGTGCTAATTAACGTAGGAGAGTATTGTTGTCTTTTACCATCAAAACAAATTTCTTAAATTAAAATAAAAATTACTTTTGATAATTATTTTTCTTTTTGACTATCTTTATAATTATTTTTGACTTAGTTCTAGAAAACCATTATAATTTTAAGTAGGGGGAATCGCATATATCTCTTTTAAAATTTTAGAATGAAAATAACATATTGTTTGATTATAATTATAAATGTTGTTGGGCATCAATTATGTTCAAGGTTTGGTGCATGTCATGAAAGAATAATGTTTTCTTTTCACCGTCAAATATTATTTTATATACTAAATTATTAAAATGAAAAAAAAAATAATACAAAAAGGAAAAGCACAGCAGCCGATCTTTACTTTCATGGGAATCAAAAAATATTAACAAAAACAATGAATTAATTTGTAGTCAACAAAAATGAAAATGCATTTTCTTAAGGTTTGAGGAAACTTCATTGGTGAAAGGTGTTAGATATTAAAAAAAAAAAATATATATATATATACACACGCGCGCGTGATGAACAATGAAACTAAATAAAATAAAAAATAGAGTGTACTCGCAAAAGAGTAGTAATTCAGCAGTATTTGTATATATACTAAATTCATAACGTCACGAGTTAGAATTCTCAATCCTAATTGTTGTAATCTAAAAAAAAAAAAAAAAAATAGTGCATACCTCTTTTTAATATTTTTGATAATGCGAGAAAGCCCCTCTATATTATACAATAAGTTTTTTTCTATTTTTCTACTATATATAATCTACCATTAAGAAAATTTTAATTATAGAAGTAGGTGGTTAATAAAATGATCACTAAATGAATTAACAAGAAAAGAATAGAAATAAAAGAATAATAAAAAAAAAAACAAATCTCAACAAAAGACTTGAGATTTGATTAACTTTCTCTAACTCTATAGACGTGTTTGGTGTGGAAGAAGCGGATTGGAAGAAAAAGAAAGACATTTCTTCTCACCATTTGGCTAACAAGTTATCACCACAACAATAATTAATTTACTCTCTCTTTTCTTCATTTATTGTTTTCCTTCTCTTTCCTTCCCGTACCTATGCGTAATAGTACCATAAATGGATATTTAAATAAATAAAGGATGATATCATACGACATCACCTTCGAAATTTTAGAAAATTCAACATATTTGGGTAGCTATTTTGATAGTCAAATATAAATCGGTTGTAGTTAGCGGTGATTTTGGCTTGCTTTTGTCAGCTTTAAATCAAATTGTCAAATTGACAAGCAAACTAATATGTTCGAGTTTTCAACCATTGAGACCAAACTGATGTCAAATAAAGGAAAAAGATCGTTGATTTGATTTTCTGATTTTTATTTCAATTATGAGAATTTGATTTATTTTTCAATTTTTTGATTTATTTTCAATTTGATTTTAAGGATTTTTATTTTACTAACAAAAAAACAACTTTTTTCGTAAATAACGAAATATTTTTACTTTATATTTTACATTCAAGTTTGTTCTTCTATCAAAATCTAAATATCAATACATTTTTATTTTCATTTTAGTATCATTCGATTCGATTTTATATTGATTCTTCTATAAATAGTCGAACTAATATAATTGGATTTTCTAAAATATCAAATTGATGTTCTAAAAAATGAAAATTTGATTTCGTCAATTTTTTTTTTTTTTCTTTCGGTTTTCTATATTTTAATATTTACTTTAATTATCTGAATGAGTTTTTATTTGCATTTCCAACCACCAAGCCTTATGTTAAGTCTTAACTTAAAAAACCACTTAGTTAATCATTTGATTACTACTTATACTACTCTCTAAAGGAGCAGTGAATCAACTAAATCACTATTCATACCAATTTTTAATTAAGTATAATCCAACTGCAAATTATTATCCTCTTTACTTTTTTTTTTCTTTTTTTTTTTTTAAGTTATAACATTGGGTGGAGATTCAAACCACAGATCGAGCAGATGCTAGTACATTTGTAATGTCAGCTGAGCTTTGTGTCATAATCACACTTTAGAAGCAGTGGAATGAAGACTATCCCCCACTTGTTCTAACCCGGCGAGCAAAGTCAACCGAATGAAAACGCAAAGCGGGTGACACAATTGGGGCAACTTTTTATCACAAGTTTCGTGAAAAGGTTTTTGAAAAAGGGAGAAATAAGGTTAGGAAATATGTTTTGCCTTTGAAAGGCTATATCAAAATACAATAAGAACCACTTCAACTATATTGCATTCAACATATAACTTGGTAGGAAGAAAGTTTCAACAAGTCATACCCTTATAGTACATTTTGGCACGTAATTGATATGACACCTTGCATATGAAAATGGCGAGAAGTTAACACTTAAAATAAAATGAAAGAAACTATCATAACATACAATAATAACAAAATAACATAAAAGAATAATAAATTGAGGTTGAACGAGTCTGCAACCATGTACAACACGCACTATGTGGATATGCTTGATTAAATCCACTAATATTGACTCAATATAATAATAATAATAATAATAATAATAATAATAAATAAATAAATAAATAGTAATTAATACACTAAAGATTTGTATTAGGCTCAAAATCTTTTCAAGACTATTGGTATGATTTTGTTATACAAAAATTAGAAATAAGATTAGATAATTAAGAATTTGCTATAATGACTTAAATGGAACAAAAACATGTAGGGAACATTAATTTTTAATTTGAGCCAACTCTAAGACAAGATGAGCATCACTTATTTTGTCTTATTACTTTGAACTAAAATAAAATATAATAAAATATATGAATGGTTCAATGTTCCTTCAATTTTTAAATTTAGAGTATTATAATTATTACATAAAAGAAACAAAGAAAATAACATAAGAAAAAAACATTTTACCATTTTTAGTAATCCATTTTCATGCTTTCAAAAATTACAAAAATACAGAACAACACATATCACCTACCATATTTTTATTTTAAAAAAAAAAAAAAAAAAAAAACTTATTACACAATTCATAGTACAATATTCTATTGTGCCATCAACTAAAAATGCTGTAGAACAATACCTTAAATAATATATATTATATATATTTGTGTTCAAAAAACTATTCTCATTATTTTTTATTTTTTATTTTTAGATAAATAATTTTGTTTTGATATAACAACAAAAACATCATTTTCACCGAGTCATTATTCCTTATTTCTGATTCTCAAATCACAAACAAGAGTTTTATTATTATTATTATTATTATTTTTTAAGTAAATGATTCAAACCTACAATTTTATTGTTTGATCATCAACTTTCATTATATTAATCATAAATTTATTTCTATTTTATTCATTTATGTCTTTGTTTTTCTTTCCTTTCTTTCTCGTTATGATCAAATAAATCCTAAGTATTTGATATCATAGCGGTTAGATTCAACAAGAATGCAAAGTTTTATCAAATTATATGAACTAAATTCTAATTCTCTAAATTTTAATCTTTGAAGTCATGAGCTGTAAGGGTGTTTGGATTTGGATGGAAAGAATATGAGAAGTTGAATTTTATGTTTGTTTTTAGTACATTAGAGCTTCTCTGACTCATTCTTAAGCTCATTTTAAGTCTTTTCTAACATCCAATCAAATCTTAAATCAAAATTTTAAACCTTTCTTCTCTAAAACATCAATCTCTAATCAAAACACCTCCACTTCATGTATTCAAATCATTCGTTTCCTCCTCTTTCCCCTCTTACTCTCTGCTCATCCACCCCAAAATCCAAATACCTCGGCTTCGACCAAATTTGTAATTTAGCATAATCAATATATACTTGGTCAGTGGGTTTTGGAATTTTGACATGTTCCCCAATCAGCGGAGGGTATAAGCAAAGAAAAAGCTACGTTTTCAAATTCAGTGATTAATTAGTAAGTTAATTACTTGCTTTCTTTCCCACTTGGCTTCTAAGATTATTGATTTGTGTAGTTGGGATGTGACCCACCATTTTAAATTCTCAGCAACGCAGAAAAATTCTAACCCAATTGAAGAACACTGCAATTTCTCTCTGCAATTTCATGCATTTCTACATTTCCCACTCTCTTAATTTCCCCCTTTGATTTCGTTATCGTTTTGTGTTCTTGAAGTTCTCTCTGTGTCGTCGAGTAGTTAATGCACTGGCAGCGGTTTTCAAACCCCAAGAAGCTCGTGGTTGTGCATGTGGGGTTTTGAAAGTATAGTGTTCAAACTTCAAACTCAGTCAAAGTTTTATTGGTTTTAGCTTTTGGGGTTCTAAATTCACTGCTAGTAGTTTTAACATTTCGATTTAGGTTTGTATATTTTTGCTTCTGTGACTTGTGTGTGACTGTTTTCTTTGCTAAGCTTTTTGTTTGTTTCACGGGAAATGTGAACCGGATTTTCATACTCATGGGGGGGTTGTTTGGGTAGAGTTGTTCATTTGTCTTCTTTTGTCAATTTGGTTGCGAGTTACAGAAAGGGCTGTTAGATTATGATGAAATCATCTTCTTTTTCATCTTTAGAACTTTGTGTTCATTCGATTACTTTGGAATTTTTCTAGTGTATTCTCTTGTGACTCAGTTGTTTGAATTTATTCTTTGTTGGGTACTCAGCAATAGGTCGTATTCAATTTGTTTCAGCTTGATTTTGCACTGAAATTACTCTTAGAGCAAGAAAGGGAGGACCCAATAAAGGAGAAAAGGAAAGAAAACTTTTGACTTCATCAACTGGGACCTGAAAATTTGAAGTGTTTGGATGAATAATTGTGGAGTGATTATTTTGAAAGATTAGAAACGAGGAGTTATTTTGATTGTTTTAAAGAAGAAATTTTAGTAATAACTCGTTTGCATAAAATGTTTAAAGAGTGATTATAAAAAGCTCGTTTCTAATAGCTTTATAAAACACTCAAACAAACAGCTCAGATCTTGTTTCAATTATTTTGCAGTAAGCATCATGTTATGTTCAAGGATTTTCTGTTCATGTTTGATATGTTTTAGCTATCCTCGGAAGTTAAAATTGCTTGAATTTTCTTCTTATTTTTGATCAGTGACCATTGGTGATCTTGATTGAGTTCTGTTAAGACTGAAGGTTTATCTAAGAAAGTTGTTGGAGATGGGTGAAGATGAACAAGAGATGCGATCTTTGGCTTTGACGCCCACTTGGTCTGTTGCTTCTGTTCTTACTATTTTTGTCGCAGTTTCTTTGCTTGTTGAGCGGTCCATTCACCGGCTTAGCACTGTAAGCATTTCATCTGCTGATTTTATCATAACTGAACTGCTTGAATCTTTCATCTCATTTCCATCAATTTGATACCTTGTTCTATATGTTGAGTTTTCAACCCCTTTGTTTTTTCATGTCACCAGCATTTCCTATATGCTGCAATTTATGGACTGATTTTATCATATGAGTCATCTAGAATCATTTTGTTCTTAGTTTGTTTGAACTTGCATGTACTATATGTATTAGCACGAGTTCCGAAGGGGATGACCTCGATAGTACAGGTTTGGGGTCTCTATAAACTCCCTTAGAAGGTGTTTGGATGTAAAATTGTAGAATGATTATTTTGAGTAATTATAAATGATAGATTATTTTGAGTGATTAGAAATTTGAGTTTTTGTAAGAGCTTGTTTGGATGCGGTTATATGTAGAGGGGTTGCAGTTCATAGCTTGTTTGGATGATGGTTTTTGTTAAGAGATCATTGACAGTAGCACGTTTGGATGTGGTTAGAAATGAATGATTATTTTGAGGGGTTAAAAAAGAGTGATTAGATTAGAAATGAATGATTATTTTGAATGGTTAGAAATGAGTGATTAAAAATGAGTGATTACAATAGCTCGGTTGGATGTGTTTGTTTGAAGAGAGGTTGGTAAAGGCTCATTTGTAATAGCTCGTTAATAATGCGAACCAAATGCTCTCTTTGAGATCACATGTTCGAAACTTACAAGTGAGTTTAATTGTAATGCCACGACTAGATACTGCAGCTTTAGGTGATCCCAGGTATATAGTGAGGCAAAACTCCGATTCTCTGTTACCAGAAGAAAAATTGTAATCGTATGACTAGATATTGTAGCTTTAGGTTACTCTTTCGTTAAAAGAGGTAGGACCCTGCAGACTTGGATTGATTTTATTCATTTTCTTCTTCCTCCATTATGTTTCAGTTTATTTGACCATAAATTTTTATGTTCTTCATAATTTGTGAATTATTCCTTTTGCATTGTCAGTGGTTGGGGAAAACTAACCGGAAGCCACTATTTGAGGCGGTGGAGAAAATGAAAGAAGGTGAGTGGCCTATGCTATTCACTTTAACTGCTTAAAAGTTTGTTTTATTTATGCGTTCTGGCTATCTAGTGTATATAATATAATTCATTTTCCTTTCTGGTTTCAGAGTTGATGCTGCTTGGGTTTATTTCTCTCTTGTTAACAGCTACATCAAGCTCAATAGCAAATATCTGCATCCCATCAAAGTTCTACAATACCCCTTTCACTCCATGCACCAAATATGAGATTGATGAACAAAAAGAAGACAGTTCATCCGAGGAACGGAAACTATACACAGTTTCTGTATTACCTCATTTATATAGGCGGATGCTTGATGCGAATAAGAAAACTTGCAGAGAGGCATGCACTAGAGTTCATACGACTAAAATATAACCCGGTTTTCTTTCATGCTAATGCTGATTGAAAATTTTCTTATACTCGTTGTGCAGGGCTATGAGCCTTTCGTCTCGTACGAGGGTCTTGAGCAGTTGCATCGCTTTATCTTTATAATGGCAGTAACTCATGTAGCTTATAGCTGCCTAACAATGTTACTGGCAATTGTGAAGGTACTTTATAATTTATATAGCCGTTTTGTATTAAACCTTGTTAAAAGATTTCAGATTTCCTTAAAAAAATATTTCTTAATTTGTGATTTTTCTTCATCATAATTCTTAATATCCTATTATTATATACATTTTTGTGTTGAAAAAGATAACTCACTCATCATTGATGAATTAACCGAGCCTTCATTTTCTTTTCCTAAACTTGATTAATAATACTTTTTAATAATATTCAGTTGATTAAAAATTGCAAAAGTATCAAAATTGTAACCGTTTGATATATGATAAATCAGATTCACAGATGGAGAGTCTGGGAAAACGAAGCCCACATTGTCAGACATGATTCACTGAATGGTAAGCTGCTCATGGTCATGTAATGTGGGATTAGAAGACATAACATTTATCATATTCATCTTTTTAGAAGCTAGATACCGTTGAATTATGTTAAACCAGTAATCAACCCAGAAGCTTAAGTTAACGAATTGGGATAAATTTAATTATGTCAACCTACATTTTCTCTCACTTGCTCTGAGACCATGTTGAATTATGTTAAATTACCAACTAACCCAAAAGCTTAAGTCGGTTGGCTGATATAAATTTAATTATATTAACCAACATATGCCATTTTGTATGGAGTATGAAAGTCATTTTCTTTCTTTTAAGGTTTCAAGTTGAGTTGACAATTTTATTTTTTACTAGAAGCAAATTTTTTATGCTAACAATCAACTCGATACTATCATAGATACCACAAGAGAAATGACATTGCGGAGGCAATCGACCTTTGTTCAATATCACACTTCAAATCCAATGGCCAGGAACAGTTTTCTAATCTGGGTGGTATGCTTTCAACTTTCACACTTCAATCTTCTTCCTCCCCCCTCAAAATCTATCCATATACTTGTGCGCTCATCCATCAAGCATTTTCTAATTTATGTAATTTTCATGGGTGTGATTTTTAGGGGCTTTTATAGTGATTAGATTGTGTGCTTCATTCTGGTATGCAGTGATGAGCTAAATTCAGAAGGAATGATAAATCAATGGCAGAATTGGACTAACAAGCATAAAACTCAATAGACGTATAGATAGTTATAATTCTGGACTAACAAGCATTATATAATGATGGTAGGGTATATGCTCTGATCCAGTTTGAATGCGTTGTCAATTAGAAGGAATTATTATAAAATTCTTGAGACGAGAATGAACAACTCAATAGTATGCTTTCACCTTAATTTTTTTTTTTTGAGGCTTCCATGTTCTTTGGACTTCTAGAGGGTTATATTTCTTCAATAATACTAGTGCAGCCTATTCTTCAGTAGTTGTGAATTTCATATATTGTTATCATTTTTCTTTGAGTTAATTGAATTTATAAATTGTAGACGTGTTTCTTTCGGCAATTTGGGAATTCTGTAGTTCGTGCCGACTATCTCACACTCCGAAAGGGCTTCATCATGGTACGTAAATATGCTTTACCTGGTTTGAATCATTACCTTCCTATATTGTCAAGCTTTCATATTTGCAGCATATTTTGCAGATCCGTAAATTGAGGTTGGAAGATTTATGCAATTGATTCAAAATTTATTGTGTTTAAACTTTCGCACGTTTATCTAATCATTATGCTAATATAATGTTTGTTCTAAAACCTAACACAATGTTGGTGGATATAATTAAATTTACTCCAACCAATCAGCTCAAGCTTTTGGGTTGATTGATAGTTTAACATACTTCAACTCGTAACTGCAATATTTAAGGTGACTCGTTTTAAGCAATATTTATTTGTGTTTTGTAGGAATTTTTCTGTACTATTATGACCCAAAATATTAAAACATATTTTTCATTTGATCTTATTTATGGCAGAATCACCACCTCTCCTCAACATATGATTTCCATAGCTACATGATTCGCTCCATGGAAGAAGAATTCCAAAGGATAGTTGGAGTGAGGTAAGGCTATGACTGCAAATTTCAATTTAGATAGGATTCAAATATGATAATATGATTTTCGTCTCTTTGAAAATGTTGTTTTTGCTGCACCATTAGACAAAAGAAAGGTTTTACCATAAGTAGTTTCATGTCTTGGAAACTCAGACATTACTATATAGCTTGAATACATAGATCCCTAGGAGATGTGAAAGCTAATACCTGTTCACTTTAATGCAGTGGTCCATTGTGGGGATTCGTCGTTGCTTTCATGCTGTTTAATGTAAAAGGTAAAACACTTTGTTGGAGATTAAGTCCGAAATGGTTCGACTTCATTGTTTGAATGAAATATACATTGTGTCTCTTATGAAAAAGAACAACGAAGAGAAACTGTAAAAACGCTAAGATAGAACACAAAGATTTACGTGATTCGCTAACGATATGCTAGCTACATCCACGAGCAGAGGAGAGCAACAGTTTTATTTAGGAGATAAGAATACATTATGTTGATCAACTGGGGCTAGGATTTTAAGAGAGTTTATATACGCACTCTCCTAAAACCCTAATACATCTAAGGCAAATTTACATAAATGCCCATGTGCATAAACATAAACTTAATTACTCTCATAGATCTCTGCTCGCTGACCGAGAAGTGAGACCCCCGACTAACAGTTCAAGACATATCTCAAAAGTGTTCCTTATTTCTTCCTTTGCTTCTTCCCATTTGTTCTTCTTATTATTCGGTTTCGTCCAATCATCTTCAGTCTATTCCCTTACGGAATATGTACTAACCTACTTTTGTTTTACGGGTGTCATTATTTGGCCACTGACATTGATCGTTGCCCAACGCCTTGCATTTCATGTTATTTTTTATTCCAACTTTAAACTATTATATTATAATCAGACATGAGTTTGCTTGTTTTAATGAAACATGCTGAAATTTAGCATTATTTGCTTTCTTTGCATTACTGCAGGCTCTAATCTGTATTTCTGGATAGCAAGCATTCCAATTGCTGTGAGTGCTCCCTCTCGATATGTCTCGCTCATTGCATTTTCATTATTTCTCATCATCAAGGAAAACTTCTATTCACAAAATAACCATAAAAATTTCTTTTATTCAAAGCATTTTTCTACATCAGCTTTTTGTAGATTTTGTTTGAACCTGATGCGTGTTGGTACATATGTTTGTAGCTTGTTCTTTTTGTGGGCGCGAAGCTGCAGCATGTAATTGCAACATTGGCATTGGAGAGTGCTGGTATAACTGGTTCTTTTTCGGGTTCAAAGCTAAAGCCAAGAGATGATCTTTTCTGGTTTAAGAAGCCTGAACTCCTCTTATCCTTGATCCATTTTATCCTTTTCCAGGTGAACATTTATTACTTGCATTGGAATGATCCTCATCAAGATATTGGCCTTTTTGTTTATAGCTGATTTGGTGAAGCTTTTTTGTTTAACCCTTTTCGCAGAATGCATTCGAGTTGGCTTCGTTCTTCTGGTTCTGGGTACCTTCCTCAATCATAAACAACAAATCAAAGAATAAACGAACGCTAGATGAAACATACAGATTTCTTTTAGTTCACTAATGTTGAGTTCTTTAGTTCACTAATGTTGTGTTTGCTACTCTGTTACGAGTATTTGTAGTATAGTATAGTTAGTTCAAAGCATTTCATCAGTATATGGATACCATTGCCTTCATGTTGTGGTTCACAAAGAAATACAACAGATGATTTTGTAAGCTTATTTTGATGGAAAAATGAATGGAAGAAACAATTCGGGTAAGAGTTTTTTTTTTGATAACCGTGACTATCGGGCTAGCTTGCGCGCACCTCAACTATTGTTACGGGACATACCATCTAACCCTACAACATTTGGATATCAAAGAAACCCGTAGGAAATTAATTCCTAGGTAGGTGGTCACTATGGATTGAACCCATCACCTTAAGCATTCGAGTAAGAGTTAAATCACCACTAAATTCAATATTAGAGAGAAAATGCATTACGGGAGCTGGCTTCTGTTTTTGGTACTATGTTAATTTATCACTTGTTTAAGTTTATAAATTTAATAGATTACAGTAAAATTTAAATTTTATTTCAATACCATGACTAATACTCCTTTTTATAATTTACAGTGGCAATTTGGATATAATTCTTGCTTTATTAGGAATCATATGCTTGTGTATGCAAGACTTATCTTGGGGTATGCACAAGTTGAAGTAATTGCTAAGTCATGTGCTTGCTTAAAGAGCTATTTTTCTTGGATATTAAGTGTGTTTTTTTTTTATATATATCTTCTGTAGATTTGCTGGGCAGTTTCTTTGCAGCTACAGCACCTTGCCCTTATACGCTTTAGTAACTCAGGTATCTGTTTCAAACACGGAACACGAGCTAGTTTCTCGTTGTAACCCGAGTATTAAGATTAACTGCAACCTTCTATGTGTGTCGATTTTCTAGATGGGAACAAACTATAAAGCTGCATTAATTCCTCAAGGAATTAGGGAAACAATCCATGGGTGGGGCAAGGCAGCTAGAAGGAAAAGAAGGCTTGGCAAGTTCAACGATGAAGCCACGAATCATACCGAAACAAGTACTGTGATGTCACTCGAGGATGATGACCATCGGCTTATCGACGACACCCCCGTAACTCTTGCTGACTATATGGCAATCGAGCTACAGCCAACTTCTATACAAGACGAACCTGACCATGTTGGTAACGAAGAGCCGAGTAGAGCCAGAACACCTCTTCTACAATCCTCTGCATCTCTTTCTTCACCAGTCGATCATAAGTTGGATGTTGAAAGATTTATGAGAAGCTCTTCTATGCCAGTTAAACGATAGCATGGCTGACCTAAAGATGGAAATACGACAGCAAAGCAGCAATGATAGTTGCGTTTAGATTAGTATAACATTCGACCGAAAATCATGTGTTGAGAATATATATGAGGCTAGAGGTTTATAGTCAGCATATATAAAGAAGTTTGATACATAGAGAAAAATTGTGTATTGATAACCAAAGTGAGTATAATATAGAAAATGAAATTTAAAAATCATGAAGCTTTTTATTTGCAAGCCACAAGCAGTTTCTTTTTTTTCTGACATTATTGACTAATGGAAGTAATGTTGGACATGAAGAAACATGACCCTACTCCCTCACTGAGCTTCATGTCCTAATATCCTTAATGCTTTGGAGCAATTGATGCGCTGATGGCGTGATCAGACTCGAGCTGTCCCTCAACCTTCACGTTGCTTCTCACACAACCACAAGACGGACACGATCCCTGCCATGGGCATGTCGGGGAAGGTTGGCAACTCGGGGCATTGCAGCATTTATTGCTCGGATTCTGCACACAAGGAGGGTTGGAGTAATCGCCAGGGCCACTGCAGCATCTGTTGCTTGGATTCTGCACATAAGGAGGGTTGGAGTTTCCGCAGCAGGTTGTGTGACCGTAATTGCAGCAGTCCTGTGCATAAGGAAGTCGTTGGCCTACGATCTCACTCTGGGAAGTCAGGTCGTCGACCGGTTCTTCATTGGCCAAGCAAAGATGAAAGCTGGAGAAGAGCAGAAAGAGAGTGAGGAACTTGGATTTAGAAAATGCCATTTATGGTGATGATCCTTTTGATTTATAGGACAAGATTTTTGTGTGGATGTGAAAATGAAGGTTTGGCATGGCTTTATACATGGAGCAAATTTGGAGGGGGTTGTGAGAAATAAGGGTAAGCTTTTGATGAATGATGAAAATGCCAAGGCAACAAGATTGTTGTGTGGATTTTTTTTTCCTTGAAATTTGGAGGTTATCTTTTTGTGCTAAGTCTTTTATACTTGAACTTTTAAATGTTTATTTTCGAGTACTCGAGCTTCTATGTTTGTTCTATTTTTGTCACTAAATTTCAAAATTCTCTTATTTAATTGAGGATAAAGATCTCAAATGTATTTCAAAATTCTTTACTTTCATTTTTGTTATAAATGAACTATGAGAATGGTAGCACTATATATATATATATTTTTAACATATATATCAAGGATGTAATTCTTGTATTTCTAACAAATATCAATGCTTGTGAAAAAATGGTTTGATCTATCAAGATCTACCTTAGATGAGTTTGAATTGGTGGCTAAAATGTCTTTTGAATTTTACATAGATTTTTGGTGCCTAATTAAGCCCATGGGCTAGAGGCCCACTTTCTCTTCCAAGCCCCTTTCTTAATTGTATCCCCACTATCCCCAATTTATTCCTCTTTTCTAAATTCTCCTATTTTTTGTCCATGCAAGTTATATATATATATATATGGGGGGTTTGGATTTGGAGGAGAGAAAGAGAAGGAATTAAATTTAGTGTTTTGTTTATAGTACATCACAAACTCTCGTTCTTAATCTCTTCTCAATTTCTCTTCAATATTCCATCAAACTTCTAATGGAACTTTATATCAAATTTCATCTAAAATAAACATTTTCTCTCTTAAACACAGATTCCAAAAAAAAATAAAAATAAATAACTTCTCCTCTCTAAACATTGATTTCCAAACAAATGCTTCGTATTCTCAAATCACTTCATTTTCTCTTCATCTTCTCTCCTCAAAATCCAATCACCCCAAGTGTTCGTTTTACAAAGAGAAGAAATTTGAGATTTCTAATTAATTTACTATCGAGTTATTTTGTTTTATTCTTTCATGATTTTTATGAATATATATGCAACACAATTCAATTAGATAACAAAAGTGTTGATGAATTATTGGCGTGTTTGATTACTCATATTTCAATTCAATTTCAAATTTGTATTTGACATCAGAGTAAGTGTATGAGTTCTAACCAAATTTCATAACTATTTGACTTTTCGTCTTTTATTTTTTAAATTTAAACTTGTATTTTATTCAAATTTTCTATATATGTTTTATCTTATTAACCAAATTTCATAATTCAAAACAAGTATTTTGATTTTTGTTTTTTTTTTTAGTTTTCAAATTTTGGTCTGGTTTTTAAAAATACAAGTTAGAGACATGAAAGTAATAAACACTATGTGTTAGAATAGTAATTATGAGTATAAATTTCAAAAGTCGAAACAAAAAAAATGGTTATCAAATAAGATCTTAGTAAATCAAATTCAAGTATATTTATAGTCCAACCAAATTGATAAATTTTGAGAGAATCCATATGACTTTGGTACCATACGATAAGCTTTTTAAAAATGTATATATCTTCTGGTTTTTTATTAACTTTTTACAAATATATATATAATATATATCAAATCTCGAAAGATCTCTTAACAAATGCTACATAATGAATATCTCAAATATCTATTAATATTTAAATATTAAATATAATAAATTTAGAGAATATCTCATTGAATATTTATTTCAACGCTCCACTCAAGTTTTAGCAGGTAAATACCAACTTGAATATAAATTTATTACTTGTACATTGCTCAATTAGATAATTACATCTATTTTCGATCACACTATCGAATCAAGCACACCACAAGATGTTGAAGTTATTGCATCTTTCGAATCGTGTAGATTTCACGAATCATCAAGTTGTCTCACCGATCACACTGCCGAACATAATATATTGCAAAAAATGTTGCGAAGCAAAAGTAAAATAAAATTGATAAAAATAAAGAAAGCAACAAAGGTAGCTAGTGTGATCCAATACAAAAATTAAATTTGTAGAGGTAGCTGCGAACCATGGCCCAATGTATTGCTAAACTAACCGATCTTAAATTTAACCTAACAAACAAGACCTTAGCTGGATATATATAAATTCCAATTCAAATAATTTTGTGAGCTTAATTAAATGTAATAAGTTAGGGTAGGAGTGTTCATGC
>JBBMEG010000027.1:1892047-1903645 GCA_037832605.1 Cyclanthera cordifolia
AAATTTTGAAAGTCCGAGAATCAAAATAAAACAAATTTGACTTATCAACTAAAAAAATTAAAAGTTTAAGAAATAAAATTTTACAAATACAAAATCAAGAGGAAAAAAAAAACTATTTGAATAGAAAAATCAAAAAAAGGGGTCTTTTTTCTTCTTTTATTAATAATCTTAAAAGAGAATTTAATAAAAAGAGTATTTGAAATTAATATGTACTAAATAATCTTAAAAAAACTACTTTCAAACGAGTTTTTTATTGCAAATATTACTTTTAAATATTCAAAATAAATTCTCATTATAAATACTAATTTTAAGCTCTTATAAGCTATATCTAAACAAGCTTTTAATGGTATTCATTATTTCTAAATACTCAAAATAATTTTTTCATTCTAAATATTAATTCTAAATGCTCTTAAAAAACTACATCAAAACAAAATTTTTATTTTAATCATTACTTTTAAATACTCAAAATAAATATTCATTCTAAATACTAATTTTAAATACTCTTAAAACTACATCTATTTTTTTTTTTATTGCAATGATTATTTAATTCAATGCTCTAGTTAATTTAAGCATATATTGTGGAAAGAACAGTGCATCCATCCAAAATCATGAGATCGTAAAGAAAAACACATTGATTATTTTTTTCAAATAACATAGTATCTAACACTGTATTATTTAATTTTCATCAAAATTGTTAAAAATAATAATTAATTAGTGACCGGTTGTATGTTCCTTTATTAGTAGGTTGAGTTCAGCAAATTGAGATGTAGTTCTTGTGTGTGTGTGTGTAATGAGCTTTGACCTCAGATTTGCTCTGTCAGTTTGCATGGGAAAGTTCCCCTCAACTTCTGGATTCACTTTTCCTTTAACAATTTAAACCCCCTTTTCTCAGATCTCTCTTCCCATTACTACAAATTCCCATCTGGGTTTTCTTTCTTTTCTTTTTTTTTTGTTATTTGATCTGTTCTTCTCTTGAATCCATACCCAGATGGCTCCAAGTTCTGTTGTCGTCACAATCGAGAAGCACAATGGCTTACCTTTACTCGAAATCAATGCCTCTGATTCTCTGTTACTTCCTGCTGAGAAGCAAAAAGCTGCCAGCCCCAAGCAACTCACCTGGGTTCTTCTCCTCAAAGCTCACAGAGCTCTGTTTTTCTTCTCATGGTTAGCCATGAATCTCAAAACTGCATTTTCTTCTGTTAAGAAACGAATTTCTCATGTCGATATCAACGAAGATGATTCCAAAAGCAGAGGGAAGTTGTACAGATTCATTAAAGGGTTTCTAGCGATTTCGATTGCGGCTTTGATCGTTGAAGTTTTCGCCCATTTCAAGAAGTGGAATCTGCGAATGATTCACCCATTTGAGCTTGAAGTTCATGGGATTCTTCATTGGTTTTATGTTTCTTGGCTTTCGTTTCGACTTGATTACATTGCTCCATTGGTATTGATGCTTTCTAAATTCTGCATTGTTCTGTTCTTGATTCAATCTCTCGATCGCCTCGTTCTGTGCATTGGATGCTTTTGGATCAAGTATAAGAAAATTAAACCCATGATTCATGAGGATGCTTATGATTTGGAAGATGATTCAACTTTTCCTATGGTTCTTGTTCAAATCCCAATGTGTAATGAGAGAGAGGTAAATGAATTGGAACTAACGTCTCCCCTGTTTTCTTTTGCACAAAGGTGTTTGATTTTATTACTCAATGAACTCTGCAATTTGATTTGATGTCTTTTGATTTGTTATCATGATTGAATAGGTTTATGCACAATCTATTGCTGCTGCTTGTGAGCTTGATTGGCCTAGAGATCGGATTTTGATTCAAGTTTTGGATGATTCAGATGATGCAAATCTTCAGCGTTTGATCAAAGATGAAGTTCTGTCATGGAATGAAAAAGGTGTTAATATTGTTTATAGACATAGATTAATCCGAACTGGTTATAAAGCTGGGAATCTTAAGTCTGCCATGGATTGTGATTATGTTAAGAATTATGAGTTTGTAGCAATTTTAGATGCAGATTTTCAACCCAACCCTGATTTTCTTAAACTCACTGTCCCCCATTTCAAGGTACTGATGAACTTGAACCTCTTTTTCAATACTCTCTAATGGTAGCTTTTGTGTAGAAGCTAATCTTTCTTTTTGTACATGTCAACAGGGAAATCCTCAACTCGGTCTCGTCCAAGCTCGATGGGCATTTGTTAACAGGGACGAAAACTTACTTACGAGACTCCAAAACATCAACTTGTGCTTTCACTTTGAAGTGGAGCAGCAGGTTAATGGGGTTTTCTTGAACTTCTTTGGATTCAATGGAACGGCTGGCGTTTGGAGAACGCAAGCACTCGAGGAAGCCGGTGGCTGGCTCGAGCGAACGACAGTGGAAGATATGGATATCGCAGTTCGAGCACACTTGAAGGGATGGAAATTCATTTTTCTCAATGATGTCAAGGTGCTTTGTGAATTGCCTGAATCATATGAAGCTTACAAGAAACAGCAACACCGTTGGCATTCGGGTCCTATGCAGCTCTTCCGATTATGCCTTCCTTCGATCATTACTTCAAAGGTTTACTTTCAAACACATATTCCGATTTCACATCGTCGAGCTTAAATTTTTAACTGATCGATTCGATTTCAATGAATGTTTTCTTATGTGCAGATATCAATATGGAAGAAAACCAACTTGATATTCTTGTTCTTTCTCTTGAGAAAACTTATACTTCCCTTTTACTCATTCACTTTGTTTTGCATCATACTTCCATTGACAATGTTTATTCCAGAAGCAGAATTGCCTCTCTGGGTAATCTGCTACATCCCAGTTTTCTTGTCATTGCTAAACATTCTCCCATCACCAAAATCCTTCCCCTTCTTGATCCCATACCTTTTGTTCGAGAACACCATGTCCGTCACAAAGTTCAACGCCATGGTTTCGGGGCTATTCCAGCTCGGAAGTTCATACGAGTGGATAGTGACGAAGAAGACAGGACGATCGTCCGAATCCGACTTCTTAGCACTTGCAGAGCAAGAGTCGAAAACTACGAACGAGGAGAAGATTATGAGGAGGCATTCGGAGTCGGAGTTGTTGAGTAAATTGAACCAAGAAGAGAAGCAAATCGGTTCAAAGAAGAAGAAGAGAAACAAGGTGTATAGAAAAGAGCTTGCTCTTGCTTTTCTGCTGCTAACTGCATCAGCTAGAAGCTTGCTATCAGCCCAAGGAGTTCACTTCTATTTCTTGCTATTCCAAGGTTTGTCATTCCTGGTTGTGGGTTTGGATTTAATTGGTGAGCAAATGAACTGATAAAAGTTTGAAGTTGATTTGATAAAGTTTCTCTTGGTGTCTTAGGCCCTTAAAAAATTGGGCAAAAATGGATTAAAAATGATAGATTTTGAAGAAAAAAAAAAAAGAAAAAGAGAAAAAAAAAAGGGTATTTGGTGTTTGGAAATTGGTAGATAAAGATTTTTAGAGTTATTTGTTGAGTAAATTTGTACAATGATACCATATAGTATTATTAGTATATGGGTTTCAAACACAAAATAATGGGAATTCTGAGTATAAGAGATAAGTTATTTAAATGCTGTCCTTGTTTTTTTCCTTTCATTTTTTTTTGGAAAAAGAAAAAAGAGAATATTCTTTTGGTCTCTCTTTTCAAATTCCAATTTGTTCTTAATTTCAAGCATTTCAATTTGTAATCAATGAGATTAACTGGGTTGAATTCTTCTTAACATGGATGAAATTGTGTTTAGGTCAATGAGGAATAATGGGAAATCCAAAAACAGTTATTAGTTGAATAGAGATTTAGAATGTGTAACTCTTTATATAAGAAATAATAGAAAATTACTACACTAAGCTATGCTCAACTTAGCAGAATATATCAAATGTGATCATGTAATTCAATTAAGTTATTAGAATTTGTTGATGCAAAAAGAAAAGTAATGGTCTTTCTGGTCAATAATAAATTTACACTCTTGAGAAACGGTAGTGCCTGCAAAACTGATAAGGTGACACGCAGTATGGTATGAGTCACTTTAACTTTGATACTTAAATAATGTTTTTTAATAAAGTTTGAAGTATTTAGAAGGAATTTAAGGATCTAGAATAGCTTAGAAACTAATGGAACTCGATGATATTTAGAGTTTCTAAACGTATGTCATTTCTTCCTTTAGTCTTGCTTGGGTTCGGCAGACGTCCCCTTTTGAAGACTTGGGTTGGTTCAGACCCTTGAAACGATTGTTGCTTTCATGCCCTAAAAAGATAAAAGCTAAGTAAAAGTCTACTATGAATTAAATTCATAATCTTTTTTGTTTTCGGGGACTCTTATGACCAATCACATATTATAATAGTTTTGTATCACCTTATTATCTTTTAAATTTAGGTTAAAATAGAAATTTAGTAATTAAAATTTTAACTTTTATAAGAATCATTAAAAAGAAGACAAAAAAAAAACTCCAACTTTTTTTATCTACTTAAATCTTACAAGTTTTTTTTTTTTCATTCAACAATTTTTAGAGATTCGAACTTATAACCTCTTAACAAATTGCCACCAAATTTTTTTTCCTATTTTTGTAACTAGATATATTTTACATATTTAACATTTAAAAATTTTGGTGATTAAATTCTAGTATGACACAAAATTTTTATAATGAATTGTAGTTTTTTATAATTAACTTAGCGATTTATTTAATATAAAATTGACAAAAGAGCAATAGCACAACGACATTAGTGAACACCGAAGACTATGAGTTCACGGGTTCGAAACCCCCACTCCAATTTTTTATATAAAATTGAAATCTTATAGACCTTATTAGATATTTTATTCTTTGAAATGTTATTAATAACGCCAATAGCTCAACTAAAATAATATATATTGGATTGAAAAAAAAAACTCTTTAAACTCAAAAATTGAAGTTTAAGGTCTCATCTGATATCACTTTAATTTTTAGCCCTTTTTTTTTGTGCTGTTTCTTTTAAAAAAACAATAGAGTTCTTACCTAAATTTAATAAAACTAAACAACTTCTTCAAACTATTTTAATGCTCTGCATGATAAATGTTTATTTTTAACCACATTAATTTATTTGTTTGTTAGCTTCATTTAGTATATGCCAAAACGAGCGGTAACTCAGTAGCATCGATCTAAGTTTGATGATCAAGAGCTCACGAGTTTGAGGATGGAAAACTAAAATCATATACCCAAAATGCTCACTTAAAATAAAGTGATTGGATTCAGAAAACATGTTCAAAGAGTAGATGAAAAAAAACAACTCATATTTTGGCCTTTCTCAGTATCTGGTAAAGATCAAAGAACAGTCAATTGTTGCAGAGGTTGAAGAAAGAGCAAATCTGCATAGAGAAAACTATGACCTGGTAATTCCTTGTAATTGTCAACAAGGCCTGCAAGTATGAAAAACTACAAAAAAAAAAAAAAAAAAAAAAAAAAAATCTTTCTTCAAAATCTTGACACTTCCAATGAACATATCTGCAAAAAGAAACCAATTTTCCCTCTATAAATCTCAATTCCCCACCATTACAACATCACCACACAAGCAACAAACAAAGAAAATATGGGTGTTGAGAAGTTTATTGAAATGGGTCTGATTTGGGTTGCTTGTCTGCTTCTAGCCATGGCTACAGAAGCAGAAGCTCAGGACTATGGCTCCAAGAACTCAGCTGAGGCAACATCTTCCCCTGCAATGTTCATCAAGTTTCTGGGTTTTGTAGTTTCCTTCTTTGTTCTCAAAAATATGGTTTGAGTTCTCTGATTTGTTGTTTTGTTTTTCAACTTTGAATTTCTTGTTGTTTCTTTCTTTAGGATTTGTGTTCTGCTTTTGGCGTTCGTCTCTCCTTGTTGGTGAAATTTGTATCGTGAGTGTTTGAGCATGAAAATATTTCAAGTTCTACTGTGTTTTTTAGTATTAAATTACATCCCTAAGAAAAAACTACCTTCGTATATTTATACTCTACTAGAAAACTTGGGTAGTTCTACGCAAGTTTCATAACGATGGAGGTGGTCATAGAGGACAAAGTCGTGACTACGACAAGTCGACAAATGTGGCCTCAGCATAACTCACAATACAAATATCTTATATAGTGAGTGTTTGAACATGATACTGGTGTTGATTGATATAATTAAATTTATCACAATCTATCAACTTAACTTTAGGAGTTGATTGGTGGGTTTAACATAACTCAACATGGTATCAAAGGTATATTGTATCTTTGCATGGTTCTCAAATTAGAACATACCACTTTTCACTTAGGATTGAATATCAAATTACTCTCAAGATAATATAAAGAATAAATCTTGCTTAAATTAAAAGAAACACACTAATAAATTATCTCTAAGCATAATAATTAAAAATCATATAAAAATATTTTTCTTTTTTCTTTTTTTGGAAACTGGAAAATTGAAGTTTCTCTCCATTATGCCCGGGGTAACCAAGTCCATACCTCGGCAAGAAGACATCAAAAGAATGGAGGCACCGAAGAAGTCTACAAATTCATGTTACAGGTGGATCTCAAACCTAGAACCTTGAAAGAAACACACTTCAAAGTCTAGATGTTTGACCTAATAATCATATAAAATACAAAAAGAAAAGACAAAAAAAAAATTGCATTTCTATCAATAGTCTCATTCATAAATGAATACTCTTGAATCAGTTTCAACATCAACATTATAACTTATTTTCAACTTTTGTCATCAAATAGCTTTCTTAAGCCCCAGACTATAATAATTGGGTAAACTACAAAGTCCAAGTGCAATAAACTTCAATATTTCAGATGAGAACAACACTTGTTTTTTGTTATTTACGAGTGTATTAATCAGCTTTCGCATATCTTCACTATTCTTACGAGATATATTATCTAACTCTATTGTATTTGAATGTCAAAAGAAATCTTAAGAGATTAATTCCTAGATACATAGCCATCATATCTCGCTATTTCACAAGGCATAGAGGCTTTTGAAAAGCCTCCATGTGTTCTTTGGCAGAAGTTTGTCAGGATCTAAACCAAATATAAAATTTGAGGCGAGTGTCGCATAAGACACTTCAAGGTGTAAAGAGTAAGCAATGGATGAACTCATAGGGGCTGTTTGTTTGAAGCGTTGGAAAAACTACAAACAAACAAACTTTTAACTGCAATCATTATTTCTAAATACTCAAAATAAATCCCCATTCTAAATACTAATTCTAAAATACTCTTAAAGTCTACATCCAAAATGACTTCATAAGCATTGAATGCTTATAAGGAATTCATGAAACAGATGAACAGATCAACAGATGAATCAGATAAAGTTAAACACCAACAAAACAAAAACAATTTGAGAGGAGACCAATATCAACTAATACTAGAGAAAATGAAAAAGTATAGGCAATGGACATATCCTATATGGCTATATTCATTACAAGAAAGATGAGATTCAAATCTACCAAGCATTGTACAATTCAACACTTCAACTACTTTTTGAATCCATCTAATGCAGAAAGTCATAATATGCAGCTCAGCAGCCTACATAGAAGAACTTGCAATGCAATAACAAGTGTTTAACCAAGAACAGTTATGTGAAAGGTCTAAAGTACCATTTAACATTCATTTGAAGTTTCAATACAATCCAATGAAAGGTTACCATCTACAATTACAATATAAATTGTGAAGATAAGAATTGTCTCAAAGAACCCAAGAACTACAGAGCTTCACTAAGTGAACCAAATCAATTGTGTTTAATAAACACTAGCAAGTAAGATTCAACTTCAATATGAAGCCAATATAAAGAAAAGATCAAATTCATAACATAAAATACAAAACAGATCCTTATTTGTAATGCCCTAGCATCTAAATAGAACCACCAAAACAGCTAGAATAAATTTAAAGGTTGTACAAATTCATAAAGAAGAACTATCAAATTAAAGCACAGCAATGGTTGCTAAAATCTTTAAGCATCAATAGTGTTACCAAGAACAAAAGAGAACAGCTCTCGAACAGGGGAAAATTCAACCAACCCAATATCAATTGCATACCCGGAAACTGGAAGCTTCAAATCCCTTAGAACACAGAATGCCTCAGCCATTCGAGCTCTGGGAACCTCCTGAGCAACATCGCAATGGGGAATCCACGAGCCGAGGCGATATTCTTCCCCGATTTCGATCCCTTCTTTCCTCATTGCTTCGCACAATTGGGACTGGAATTGGAGGAGTGAAATCGAAGGCGCTGGACCCAGAAAGAGAATGTTGTTGTCACTGGGAAAGCTGCCGATTGTCGATAAGGACAAAGGCAAGGGTTCTTGTTTGGAAGCGAAATTCTTAACGATGGATTCAACTTTTGTGGGTTCGAGAAAAGGGCTGGAGAAGAGGGTAATGTGAGGGCGTGATTCAATTTCGATGAGTTGGGTACTGATTTGACGGCGAGCTAGAACATTCCAAGCCTTGAGAACTTGATTTTCAAGTGCCGGATCGAAATAGAGCTCGATCGAAAAGCCTTGTGACATTGCCTTAGAACTCAAAAACAAACCCCACAAACAAAATTAGTGAAAAATATGGAGAAATAAACAAAACCCAGATGTCGATTTTGAATTTCAAGACAAGGGAAGCGAGAAACAGACGAAAACAGAAAACCCCCAGAGAAAATCGATGGACCCAGATGCTAAAACCGCTACAAAACGCGAGAAAGAGGTAAAAAATAAATGGAAAATACAAATTTGAAGACAAGAGTAGGTGAAGTTTGGTTAAAAAGAGATGAAGAACAGGAAGAACAAAGGATCCTGAAGCGGTGAATTGAAGTTATGAGTGAAAAATTAGATGAGAAATGGAAAATCGAAACCAAAAGAAAAGCTCTGCAAGAAGAACCGAACCAAGATCAAGTGTCCTCCGTGGATCGAAACGAGGAAAGCAGAGGGGAAAGGGAAAGTGAAGGGAAGGTTCTATTGGCCGGTCCGCTTAAACCACCGAGCCAACCAGCTTTGAACTAGGAATCGGTTTGGTAGACCGACTTGGGAAAACCAACTTTACATGTTAGACAACTAGAAGGGAATAGAAGAAACTAGGAATCATTGACTTTGTTTCTTTTCGGTGGATACGAGTGAGGCATTTTGGCCTGGAATTTGTTCCAAAATCCTTAAAGATGATATTAATTTAGCCATTATAATGATTTGGCAACTTTGTAGTCGCCGAAACTCGATGCTTCATGGGCTCCTCTGGTTTCATGTTCAGGGTGGACCTCCATTTCTTTCTCCTAACCTTGGTAAGCATTAAAGGCGAACGCCTATTGAGGAGTCGTGGAAATTAAATGTTGATGCCTTCTAATGAAGGAGGCTTAGGTTGGATTAACAGTACATGACAATAAGAAAGGGTTTTATCACATTCTTGGCAGCTCTGTCGATTCCCTCTATCTTGGTGGAATCTGACTCTTTTATGTAATCAATTTGGTTAATGGTATTTCCTAACATGTTTCTGAAACACAACGATATTCTTACTGATATTTAGGGTACGATTTCTTTATTTGGAGAAATATCTTTCTTTTTTTTTTGTGGGAGAGCTAACAATTATGTTCATGATCCCCCAGTTGATGATTCGGGTTTTTTTGAAGTGGGAGAATCTTCCCACATTTTGTTTCGTGGTGACTATGGAGCGTATATACTCAGATTTGGATGTTTGAGTTTAATAGAATGGTTCTTTCAAGAGAGAGAGAGAGAGAGATTCAAAGAAATGGCAGTGCACATAGAAATAAACACTTCACTATTACATGGCGAAAAATTGTTAAAAATATTTACAACCCTATGACATGCTCAACCATAGCTATATAGCTTGAAGGCAAAATAAAAACTGTATCAATAATGTCCTAGCATACATTAATTATAAGTAAACATTTCATTAATACATGGTGAAAAATGTTAAAAATCTTTACTACCCTAAGACAAATTGTACAACTTTTTCCCATGCTTGGCTTGAAGGTTTTGTTGTTCATCAAAGTTTTTATCAGTCAATTTTCTTGGCCTTTTTTCATACATGGTTTGAACTGTATCTGTTTGTATTGTAGCTTCCAAGAAGAGGTACTCTCTCATCTTCATGTGATTCCTTGTTACCAATAACACTATGCATTTCTTCTTTTGCTTTTCCCCACATTACTGCATAAAACCCTATGGATATTATGGATGCTCCAATTACACTGCAATACAACCAAATTTCAAACTTTCTTCATGTTAATTAGTTTAATTGTTTGAATTCATGCAAGAAACTTGTGACTTTAGTGTCAAAAGTTTCTCATGTTAGTTGAAAATGAAAAACTAGCAAATTAAGTTTTCTCAACTATCATGGGAGTGCCTGAGTGGCAGAGAAGGTCTTGAGAAACTAAGAGGTGATGAATACAATTTATGGTAATTACTTACTTAAAAATTAATTTTCTATAGATTTTTTTTGACAATTAAATGTTATAGGGTTAGACCGTATATTCATAGTATGTCTCTGTTAAGATGCGGAGTCAAAACCCACAAACGTGAGAGGTTGTTTTTTTAAATTAAAAAGAAAAACCTATACTGTGTGTGCATTTGTGAAACTGATGAAAAAAAAAAACTATAGTAGCCATTGTACTCTGTTGTAAAATATCCAGAACAAAAGAGACAAAAATTAGAGAGCTTTTGTGTGTGAGCAATTGAGAGTTTCTTTCTTCTTGGATATTTTTCATAGAGTTTCTCAATCGAAGAGTGTTATAAACTCTTGTAATTTCTTCCCAATATTAATTTAGTGGAATCTGCAATTTGTAGCGGAGAATTGGACGTAACCATTTTTAAGTGAACCAAGATAATTGGTGTCAATTTCTCTTCTCTTAACTTTTATAATAATCCTTCTTTGATACTTATAATTTAGATTCCTTTATCTATATCTTTTAAGCATGACCTTTTGATTTGGACACTCGTTTGATCTTGGAAAAGGCTTAGTTGTTGAAATTTAGATTGATTGTAAGTAGTTGATATATTGCGACCATATTAGCCTATCAATCTCGTGACAACAGATGAGATGTGCGCTATCTGGTCTGGATATGCATGTATATCAAAGGAAAAAAAACTAAGTTCTCTCTTTATAGTCATACCTTCCAAGATAAAGAGAATCACCAAGAAACAGGACACCCATAACAATAGCGACAACAATCGACAATGGCTTAAACATCGCTACGAACACTGGCCCTTTCAAACGGAGTGCCCACGTATGAACTGTATTATTCAAGCATGATCCAAAAAGACCCTGAAAATATAGAAAAGAAAAGAGAAGGAAAAAGTTTTGTTAGATATCATAATATGACAGATGATAAGAGATGAATGAAATGATCAAATAAAGTGGTTTTTCTTCCTAGTTTCTTACAGAGCATAAAACAGAGGCCAATGCTGTATTTTGCCTCAAAATCCAAGCACTTCGATCTTTTTCCAAAACCGCTCCTACAATTGCAGATATGAAGGCAACAGTCAAGTTGTAGAAGAAGATCACTGTTGCCTCTTCTGGGTATTCCTTCATTATTTTTGTCTGTCAAAATGTTCAAAGAGTTTCAAGGTTTTATGTTCGCACTTTAAATTCAATCGGCAAGTAGGACATGTTTCGAGACAACGATGCTATGGTTCGAAT
>JBBMEG010000027.1:1912998-1930140 GCA_037832605.1 Cyclanthera cordifolia
GTGAATCTAAACCAATTTTTATAAATTACATTTTAAGTTGAATCTAACACATTTTTTAAGTTCAAAACACAGCTTAAATAATGGCAAATAAAATATTAACCTTTTTAATTAACTTTATTAATCTGAAAAGAGTAAATAAAATCATTTTAAGATTAAAAACGTTACAGAAAATCTATAGATAGAGAACATTCAAGATTTTTTAAGCCAATTTGCTAAAAGTCAAATCATATGGTCGAAATCATTCCAAAAATTATGTGAACATAAATCTTTATAAAAGATAAATCCCTGTGTTAAATGCGAGCTTAGTTTTTTTTTTTTTTTCAATAATTGGAATTGCCATTTAATCTTTGATAGTGAGTAAATTAATGCACAGATTTTCTTCAGCTTACTTTACTCTTTCTCGATTCTGCTGATATTCTGAGCCCACAAATTCTCTCTCTGTTATTCGATTCTGTTGAGCCCTTCCTGGACTTGGTCCACTGTTCACCAGTTTCATCAGCATTCTCAGCCGCTCTTCACTTGCCTGATTTCGTTTCTCTGCACAATTCATGGAGCTTCTCCAACAATTCATGGAGCCGTTTGATTGACCAGTCGCAGACACCCTTAATCTTCTTTGCCCTCGATTTAAAAAGGGTTTGTGAAGATACTGTACACAGTCTGAATCTGGGATTCGATAATGGAGTTTCAGGAGGGTTTGATGAAATTTATGGTTCATAATCAGGTTAAACACAACTGGGCTTTCGATAAGAATTCTCCATCGGTTTCAGTTTCGGATTTAACCAGTACTAGTCCTCGACGGAAATGGCGGATTTTCAATCGGTCGTCTTCTTCCCCATTCCCGTCGAAACCCCAATTGAAGGAAATACCTAAAGAATTGCTCTGTCCTATTTCTGGGTCTTTGATGGCTGACCCTGTTATTGTCTCATCTGGCCACACTTTCGAAGCCGCCTGTGTTCATGTTTGTAAAAATTTAGGGTTTATGCCGATTCTGTCAGATGGTTTGAAGCCGGATTTCTCATCTGTAATCCCGAATCTTGCTCTGAAATCCACCATTTACAATTGGTGTAAAAACTCCTCCTCTGAACCCCCCAAACCCCTCGATTTCTCTTCCGCTGAAAAGCTCGTTCGTGAATTCATGGCCGGAAATTGCAAAAGTGATGAGGAATTGATTCAAGGGGTTGTGGAGAATCCAGTGGCTCGATTCAACCACGCCGCCACGGAGATAACTCGTCGGAAATCTCATTTCTACTCGAGCTCCGATGAATCTGTCGCCGCCGTTCCGACTCTGCCTCTGCCTCTCACCACTCGGCCGAGTTGCTGTTCTTCGTCTTCTTCCTCTGAAATCGAGATCTCTACTTTTAACTCTCCCGAAGAAGAAGAGATTCTCGCGAAGCTTAAAAGCTCTCAGGTTATTGAAGTTGAAGAGGCTGTAATTACGCTTAGAAAAATCACGAGAACTCGAGAGGAGTCTAGGGTTCATCTCTGTTCTCCTCTGATTCTCTCTGCTCTTCGATCTCTCATCGTCTCAAGATACAGCGGCGTTCAGGTGAATTCAGTTGCAGCGCTTGTAAATCTGTCTTTAGAGAATTTGAACAAGGTCAAGATCGTACGTTCTGGGATTCTTCCCAATTTGATCGATGTTCTAAAAGGGGGTTCGCCGGAGGTTCAAGAACATGCCGCCGGAGCTATTTTCAGCTTAGCTCTCGACGACGAAAACAAAACGGCGATCGGCGTATTGGGTGCTTTGTCGCCATTGATACGTTTGCTGGTATCCGACTCGGAGCGGACACGGGCCGACTCGGCTCTTGCTCTGTACCACTTATCGCACGTACAGAGCAACCGGTCCAAGCTTGTGAAACTTGGGTCAGTGCCGGTTTTTCTCGGGATGGTAAAATCCGGTCACATGGGCAGCCGGATTTTACTGATATTGTGTAATTTAGCAGTCTGTTTCGAGGGTCGGGCGGCGTTGTTGGACTCCGGCGCAGTGGATTGTTTGGTGGGTATGTTGAGGGAGAACGAGTTGGACTCTGAGTCAACTCGGGAGAGTTGCGTGGCGGTTCTGTTTGGACTGAGTTACGGCGGTTTGCGGTTCAAGGGTCTGGCCAAAACCGCCGGAGCAATGGAGGTTTTCATGGAGGTGGAGAAAAATGGAAGTGAGAGGTCAAAAGAGAAGGCGAAGAGGATCATGGAGTTCATGAAAGTCAGAGATGAGGAAGCTGAGGATGTCAATTGGGAGGAATTGCTTGACTCGGGTAATTTCAGCAGCCGAACTCGGTGTCGACTCGGCCCCGGAATGGACAGGTCCACCGCCAACTCATCTGAGTTCTGAATTAATTAACTCGTTTGAATTTGTAAACCTGAGATTTTGTTTTTGGATTTTGGGTTGTGAATATTAGTGATAAAGAATCTCTTTTGATTTGATTTTTAAACTAATATTTTTGTTTCTTCATCTTCATTTGGTTCCTTTTTCTTTCTTCCTGGTGAAGAGGCCAAATAAAATCCTTCTAAAGAAGCAATCTCAGATTTTGTGTTATGTAATTTGTGTATCTGTGAATTGTGATTCTTTACAATCTTCAAACACAGAAGAACTTCATGTTTCACCATTATGATTCATGGGTTTGTTTGTTTTTGTTTCATTTCGGCTCAATTATTGTTAATTTTTAACTCCTAAGATCATGTGTTCTTCCTTTATTGTAATAGAGAAAGGGAATTTGATGACAGTAACAATTGCCCCTTTTAACTTTCATCCGGATGTTTGGGATGACGGGTTACTAACTATTGTTGGCGGGTAAGTTATAGTTGCTTTATCTAGAGAGCAGATTATAGTTACATGAGTTATCATTGTCTCTGTTAAAGATATATTATATGTAATGGTTAGTTGTCAATGTTAAAGATATATTATATGTAGCGGTTAGTTGTCTATGTTAAAGGTATATTATATAACGGTTAGTGGAAAATCTGTATTTGAGGCGTAGAGTGTTAAGTAATGTTTAGTAGAAAATGTTTGGGTGAAGATGGATTATTGAAAAGGATTAAGTGAATACTGATAAATTAGTCTCCAATGAGTGGCGCGGTGGTCGAAGACTTAGGTTTTGAAGATGTGCTCACTTCCAGATTTTTGGTTTGAGACTCACATGTGACATTAATTTCTAGTCTTCTCCCGTATCTCCATTCCTTCGATATCTCTCGATATCTGACCTAGAGACAGTCGTGGTTATCCTGGATATGATGGAGCAAACTTTCAATTTTTCTATAAAAAAAAAAAAAGAAAAGAAGAGAGTATAGTACTCAAAGTAATCATTATTAGAGCCGCCAATATTGAGATGGCTAATAACCATTACTTAGATAACCATTATTGATACACCCCAAATGGCCCCTTCAAAGCCCAACTATAAACAGCTATTTGATTTGGTAGTAGATGTTCGTCTCATTTCAAAGGAAAAAAGTATTGCTTTGAATTAATGGACTCATCAGAATCTCCTTAGTATTATCATCTCTGCTGATTCAACTGCAACAGTCAGTGAGTAGCATGGTGCAGGTATTAAACTACACTAAAGATGATTAGGTGAAGCTTTCATGCAATGTCTTCTGTAGAAACTGAGTTTTTCATTAAATCAAATGATTTTTCATTCTGAAGTTTGCTGATTAATTATTATATAGAATATATATTACTTCACTTGAAGTTTGCTGTCTGGTGTTAGGGTGGACGACAATGACTTTTTTTAGTTCAGATATGCAATATGTGATATCATCTCTCAGGTTTTGATAGCAATCCGGCTGCAGCCGCTTTTCAAAGCCATTGCAAATGTGATATCTGACATCATCTCCTCCCCCAGGGAGTGATCTCCTTGATTGGGGCTGTAAGGTATGCACTTTTGGGTGTCGATCCATGAATTGAAATTTGAGTTTAATTGTAAAATCTGTTGTCATCTCTCGGATCCAAACCTTGAGACGAGTACAGATACCCCTTCGAGTATGTGGAAGCAAAGCTTCGATTTTGATTCATCAAAAAAAAAAAAACCCGATATCATCTCAGCAGCAAATGTTTTATGCTCACAAGTAATCTGTTTACTGATACATTTGATCATTTTCTAGATTCAGGACAAATTAGAAGTTCAGCTCTTTTTTTTCCATGGAGGAAAGACATCTAGAGAAGTGAGATAATCCTCTCATTATCCATTAGTTTTGAGATGAAATCGTATGTTCATCGAATATGGGCGATGATAAAGACGAGCATCCAACAGCGGGCTGGGACAGTCTGGTGATGTTTTCTGACTTAATTTTGTATTTGTTGACTCTTCCTGCTTATTTTTAGGCTCTTAGCAAAAATAGACTATCAATCGATGATAGCTTCAATTTTCTTTGGTTAAAATACTATTTTGGTCCCTCAACTATCATGAAAGTTTCATTCTAATCCCTCAACTTTCAAATGTCCAATTTTAGTTTTTTAAATATCAAAAAAGTTTTAAAATAGTCCCTAGGCTAAAGATTTTTTTTTTTAACACACTTACAAAAACTGATGAAGTGACCAAAAAAAAAAAAAAAAAGTTTATCTCTTCACCAATCTCACCCATCTCTCAACACCCTACTTTTCAAGAAAAAATAAAACAGAGCATACATTTTTTGGGTGAAATTTAGAGAGATGGATCATTTTGATTTAAATCCAAATACTCTTTCATCTCACCTCCGTCTTCAACTGCTTTCTTCTTGCTGAGTTCATGTCTAAGAAAATCAAATTTGCAGTTGAAGGAATGTTCAGATTGAGGCTTATAATAGAAGTAAAATCGCCCCTATCAAAAACTCATCTGGTACTAGTCTATAAATAATCCATGATGTGAATGATTAAAGTAAAAGAAAACATAATAGTTTACTGATGAGGAATTGAAGTAGCCTTTTTATCTGAGTATGAGCCCAAAAATTTAAAAAGTGACATACTGATGCTTGTTTTTGGTGGAAACCACAGATTTCTTTTGTATTTGATCATACATGAACCAATTTAACACTCAATTACTTTCAATCAAATTCTATATTGATTTTGTTTCTATACCTCACATCATATTTCTCATTCAATCATAAAAAAATATAAAAGTTTTATTCTTTTCTATTGGATTTAGATCAAAATGATCTCTCTCTAGATTTCACCAGATTTTTATGTTTTTTTTTTCATTACAAGCAGAGAGTAGTTGTGCGTGTATAGATTAGTATATAACATTTGTTCGAAATCAAGTGTTGAGAATATATGAGGGTAGTTGTTTAAAGGATTGATACTTCTTACTGAATCTGAATTTATTGAAAGTTAGCATATCGTAAACATATTCATAAAGAAGTTTGATAAGTGGAGAAAGTTGTGTATTGAAGTTAAAAGTGGTATTCTAATTTAAGAAAATAAACTCAAATTCATGAAGCTTTTTATTTGCAAGCCATTAGCAATTGACATTATTGAGTAATGGGAGTAATGTTGGACATGACCCAACTCCCTCACTGAGCTTCATGTCTCAATTTCCTTAATGCTTTGTAGTTATGGATTCACTGCTGAGGTGATCAGCCTCATGCTCTCCCTCAACCTTCACATTGCTTCTCGCACAGCCACACGACGGGCACGGTTCCTGCCACGAACACGAAGGAGGAGAAGGCTGGTAACCGGGGCCACTGCAGCATCGATTGCCCGGATTCTGCACACACCCACATCCATTTTGCAAACAATTAGGAGTGTTGTAGTCGCCACAGCTGTAGCAGATTGGTGGAGAGGCACAATTTCCCGGTGGAGAGGCGCAATTTCCCGCGTGCCCGTTATTGCAGCAGTCTGCATAAGGCAGGCGTTGGCCTACGATCTCGCTCTGAGCAATGGAGTCGGCGTTGTCGACAACTTCTTCATTGGCAAAGGCAAGGTGAAGGGTGCAGGAGAGGAGCAGAAAGAGAGTGAGGAACTTGGATTTGGAAAAGGCCATTTCTGGTGAATGATGTCTCTGTGTTTCTTGTTTGTGGAAATGAAGATCTGCCATGGCTTTTTATATAGAGATGATGGTGGGGGTTGTGAGCAAATGAGCAGCCTTTTGATGAACATGAAAATGCCAAGGCAACAAGATCGTTGTGTGCATTTTTTTTTGCTTAGAATTCGGAAGCCATCATTGTGTTTAAAATTTCAAGATTGTTTCATTTTGTTTGGTCATTAATTTTTTTAAATATGTTTAATTTAGTAACCATGTCTATAGGCAGATTATATATACATATATATATATATTTTTTATTTTTTTTTCTTTTGAAATTCAAAGATTAAAATAAGTGATTTTAAAGTGAAATTAAAATGGAACAAATCTCATCAACTAAATTAAAATTTAAAAATTGAAAATGGTTTGATTATATAAATATTTAATCTATATATCTTAACTGTGTAGTGAATACTACAAATTATTGTCACAGATAGGCCTCAAACCTAAAATCGAGAGGGAGCACACCTCTCGAGCCCAAGTCTTTAACCAACTGTGCCACCCCCTTCGGGATTTATGTACTTTTGTTTTTTTAAACGTATTTACCAACAATAAATTAAGTCTTCCTATTAAATTAACTCGAGTACTCAACACAACCAACCTGAAGTATATGTATTGGATTGAAATAATTGCTTTCATGCATAAGGTTATTGTTTGTTTTTTGTAAAAAATGAGTGGTAAATCACTCTGATGAAAAACCACTAGTTTGTTTTTGGTAGATTAAATAACCACTCTTAACTATTCATCAAACTTTCAATCAAAATATTTCATCAAACATATCATTCAAGCATTACTAACATCAATCTCAAAACAAATAAATAATTATTCAACCATTGCTAACATCAATCTCTAAGTAATTAATTACTTTAACCATCATTAACTCGTCCACTTATTTCCACTCCACTCTTTTTTACCTAAAAAAAAATACTACCATTAATGTTATGAATTTTGAATTTTCGTAGTTTACCTATGACTACTATCTTTCAACAATACAGGTTTATTGTCATAAAAAAAATAAAATAAAATGAGAAAGTCAAATAATCATTCTGGAAATAAGATTAAAAAAAAAAAAAAAACATTTCAAGATATATTTATTCAAACAAAATTTTAACAATTTTCATAAAACATAATCAACAAAATGTTTGTTAATAATTTTTAAAATCGGGTTTAATTTTGAAATTTTTTTAAGTTAGAAATATTTTTAAATCAAATTTTAACTATTTTCATTCAAATTTAATGGCAGAAATATTTATGAAACACATGCCAAAAAAAAAACTTAAAATTTAGGATATATTTAATAATTTATCCAAAATTTGGATCAATAACAATGATGGACACTATTATAATCATCAAACTTTTCTCTTTACAGTTATATCCATCGAAAATTGAAATGCAGATATTGGTGTTGGATTGACAATATCTCATTAGCAAGATGCTATTTACGTCTCCTCATCTTTGGGTTTTCGATTATTAGTTTCGTTACTTTGTGAAAGCCCGAAAAAGTTGTTCCTTGCAGTTGGAAAATATCCGAAGAGCTCTCAATTTTCCTCTCTCTCTCACTGTTTCAGGTTTGTATCCTCTCTACCATTTCATTGTAATTTCTTGGCTTCTTGGTCTTTGAGAAGAATTAAGATAGGAAATATTGTAGTCTTTACCGATGTCATTCTGGGTCGGGAAATATAACATGAAGGTTAACTCTTTATTGGATTCATTGCCCACAAGGTGTTTGATGAAATGTCTACATGAACTGTCCTTGGCTTTCCAAGCTCTTCTGCTGTGTTTAATTACCCGTGTTGTCTTTTTGTTTGGTTTCAATGTTATTTCAGTTGCAACCAAATAAAAGAAATAGTTAATGTCGTGGGCTATATCGACTTTTGTTCCCTTTGAACTTCCTTCTGTTTCTGTTGTTGCTGCTACTACTGCTTCTGGCCCATTTCTGGGTTGCAGAACAAACTTCTTGGATGTTGTTGGTCCTAGGAGAACGAGGCTCCAATCATCTCTTTCGAAGAAATGGTCAAGAATGATGACTTTTTCTGCTGAGTCGAACCAAGTGTCTCTTTTGCAATCACGTCAAGGAACTTGGGAAGATCCAGATGATGGAACAGGCAGCGAATTCGACGAAGAAGAAGATGATGATGAAGAAGTGGATGAGTATGACTTGGATTTTGAAAGTGATTGGGAAGGAGACGGAGATGTTCAGGCCGTTTCTATTACTGATCAGCCTGCTGCAAACAAGTATGAGGAGGATCTTCAGAAAGGTTTTTAGTCGTCTCCATGATTTTTCAATCTATTTGTGTTTTTTTCTTCTCTCTTTTTTCATTGCATATATGTTTCTTTCTTTCAGTTTTGTCATTTAAGTTGTTGAAATTACATTACTTGAAGAGAGGGTCAAGCTATCCCTAGTAGTGATTTAATAAAGAGAATGCGTTCCTTTATAGTAATTTGAAGTATACAGTAGAGCAGATAAATCAAATAATTATATGAAAGATGCCAGAATCTCATAACAATTTAAGCTCCAAAGGTTCAAAAAATAGGACGGTCTCGTTTTCTTTTCTTTTTGTTTATCTGGTAATGGGTTAGACACTTGTGGCTTGCTTGTTCTTGTCGTATGCCAATTGTACCTGTTGGAAATATACTTTGTTTTGAGAAAGATATAACGTAGTCTGTTTGATTTTAAAATAATAAGCCTATGCCAAAGATCAACTAGAGTAGAGTTTTGATGGTATCATGTACAACTTAGTGGCCAAGAGATTACATATTCGAATTTTCTACTTCTAAATGTCATTCAATTAAAAAAAATAAAAAGGTACATGTCACAAACATTGCGTTAATTGCCTATGTATTGGATGCTCTGATGTTAGACAATTTTCGATTTTGGGTGCTAATGATCTATCATTTTATTTAAAAACGATGTGATTATCAATATTGAGAGCTCTTGTAGGTGTAGGTAAGAAACATACCGATCTATTACAAAAAAGCTTTCCAATTTAAAACTAGGAAAGTTATATCATAATTCTTGAATATTTTATGGCGCATATAAAAAAAATTTGGGCTATCAGGGCAGATTATTCCATGGACAAACTTCTTGAAAGCTGCCAATGATCTTTCATTGGGATTGATTTGAAAATTTGACCTTATTTTTTCTTTGATAATGGTACATATCTAGATTTTTCCCTGTCTGAGAATCTGGTAAAGATTAATGGACTGTTAATTATTGCAGAGGTTGAACAACTCCTGGAACCCGAAGAACGAGCAATTCTGCAACAGAATGCAACTTTGAATGTGGACAAGGTGTCAACGGTATGAAGAAATTATTAAAATGGGAAACTTTCAAAAACTTACTCAAATTTAGAAAATAATTACATATATGATCACTTTCAAAAAAATAAAAATTAGCAAATATAATCATTGCTATTTATGAGTACTGTCACATACTATACTTTCTTATAATACTTATATTAATGAGTATTTATAATACAATGTTAAAATGTATCAATGGCTATTACATTTGATGATCATTTTGTGAGAAGAGCCAATCGACTACAATTTCCCCCATTAAAATATCTTCTTTCTTCTTAACTTTTTGTTTTTAAAAGGCAGTCCTTTCTTGTCTTTAGTTTATTTTTCTTTACACTCCTTAAAACTATCTGCTTGACAAAAATTCTTGCACAGCCGAAATGGAATCCACTCCACACTTTTGCTCTATCAGGTCAGATTATTCCAATGGACAAACTACTTGAAAGTGGATTTGACATTGACTCTGTCAACGAGGTGAATATTATTAATATCCAATTTCTACATTTTATTATTGGAAATCATAGCTTCTTTACATTGAAGTTATGTGCCAAGGCTTTATTTTGGTGAATCAGGATGGTTTTTCTGCTCTCCATAAGTCAATTATAGGCAGAAAGGATGCTGTCATTAGTCATCTTCTAAGAAAAGGTGCAAGTCCTCATATCAAAGACAAAGTAAGGAGTCCTTTATTCTGCTTCTCCTGTTAGTATCCTAGGACTTCGCTTTCAGAAAAATAAAAAATAAAAAATAAAATGATCCCCAAGTAATTGTTCTTGATAGAATGGTGCTACCCCACTTCACTATGCTGTCCAAGTTGGTGCAAAGCAAATTGTGAAGCTACTTATAAAATACGAAGTTGATGTCAATGTTGCTGATTCTGTGAGCTTTTCATATCCATCCGAAAACTACAATAAATTATAAATGAAGAACTTTTTTCAGTTTTTTCTTTCTACCAAGTTCTAATAACAAGCAACCCCAACACTTTTTCAGGATGGATGGACGCCATTGCACATCGCTATCCAAGGTAGGAATAGAGATATAACGAAAATTTTGTTGGTCAACGGAGCAGATAGGAGCAGAAGAAACAAGGTAAATTTTCTCGAACTTTCCAAGTCAACAAATTTGAAATTGTGAACGCATGATTTTTTTTTTTTAGATAACTGGTCAATCGGAGCCCCTGCCCAAGCAGGGTATCACCGCCGCTAGACTTACCTGTTTTAGCTTTAAATAGGCTCCAATACATTTAGGGGTCTGATACTACATCCCAAGACCCAGGATACTTCAACGATATTTGAGTTTAAGCACTTCCTAATGACCTTGAACTTAGGATGTCTAAGGAAGCATGCTTCAAATAAGGCTATCCCTTGGGACTATTATGAACACATGATCTTGAAGAACTAAGAGGTTATCGGTTCTATCTATGATGACCACGAACTTAAATTAATTTTTTGAGTGGTTTTCACAATCAAAGGTTATATATTTGTCTCTTTAAAATACTCACTATGTAACTAAGATAACTTTCACACTCACTAATATCAAGAAAAGAATGAGTGTGTGATCTAAAACTATACTTGACATGTTATAGAAGTAGTTAAGGGAGATATCTGACATAAATCTTGTATTTCAGGATGGAAGGACAGCCTTGGATTTGAGCTTGTGTTATGGGAAGAACTTCAAGTCGTATGATCTTTCCAAGTTGCTAAAAGTAGTGCCTCCTTATGGAGCTTTTTGATCTGAGCAGTATTTCAGTTTTTGTATAAATCCCACAAAGTATTTCTCTCTTGTGCAAACCTATTATATAACTCATCGTATAAACTTATATCATGCAAGCATTCAAGATAACATTTTAATTTCTACTATAAAGATTATGTGATGATTTTTTTTTTCATCATAACATGATTTGGTTAAGACCATTGAAATGAAAATGATCGATCTTTGATCTTTGAGCTATTTAGAAACTGTTGTTTCTAATAACAACGTTCAAAATTTTAATTTTGATTTATAGATTTTCAAACTTGCAGTTTGTTCGGTAGATTAATGGGTTTTTTAGTATCATTTAGTGACATTTGATCATTAAATGGGTTTTTTCAAATTCTAATTTTTAGTAAAGGATTTATTATTAGTAAGCAACATTAATCTAAAAAATCCATTAACTTACAAATATATGCATTTAAAAAATTCATTAGTTTACAAATTTTTCATTATAAATTGGTAAGAGAGAAAAAAAAAAACTAAATTTTTTTTTGACAATTTTAACCTCTTCACACATGAAAATCTCTTAAAATTAACTTAAAATTGTTAATTGCATCCCTTGGATTTCAAACTTTAGGGAATGTGATTTCTCTAAATACTTTGTTCGATTACCTTTGAAAAGTCGTTGAAACCCAGAGGATGTTTAGTTTTTGATATTGTGGAGAAGTTACAAATGAGTAATCATTATTTATCTAAAAACTACACTTAACAAGTTAGTGTAACCTCTCAAAATAACAATTCATTTCCAATCACTCAAAACAACTTCTCATTTCAAACTCATTCAAAACAAGGTATTGACGACAACTCAATTACAAAAATTCACATCCAAACGAGTTGGTCTCTACCACTCTTCTACAATAATCTACATTCAATCGAGTTATTACTAGGAGTATACAAGATCTAGGTTAGTTAGGGTTGGAAGAATTTTTCGAACCTAACCCAAGTTTTTGAGTTGATCAATTCGTCAACCCATCCAATCCTTATGGGTTCTTAGGGTGAATTTCTCTTCTTTTTTTCTCTATAAAATTCAACTCTTAACTCAAACAATAAGAAAAAAAATGTATGATAATATACTTCAACCCTAGTTACAAATCTTATTAAGCATATATAACTTACAAGTACGTTAATGACTTATCTTTTAATTTATCTTTTACATACACACATGAGATATATAAATAAATATATAAATATATATATATATATATATATATATATAATATTCTTAGTTCGGGTTGGATTGAGTTTGAATGAGCAAAAAATTAATCAACTGACCTAACTCAATGAAAACTATAAAATCATAACTCAATCCAACTCAATGAAAACTATAAAATCATAGTTCAATCCAACCTAACCTTCAATATTAAAAAAAAACAACTAGCCAAGTGGGAATTGATGTACATGAAGAAAAAAAAATGAATATTGAAATAACAAATTAAAGTTGACTTTTGTTGCATACAACCAGAGGAAACTACAGCCTGCACATTAGTTTTAGGCCTGCAGAGGAAGAAACAATGATTCTGTTCACATTTAGAATTGTAATGAACTTATCAGCCAAATGATGATCCTTCTTTCCCCTCTATAAATTCCAATGCTCATTTCGCAACATCAGCACAGAAACAAACAATCTCATCTGTAGCAACAATAAAGCAGAAGAAGAAAAGAGAGAAAATGGGTGTTGGAAAGTGTATAGGAACGAGTCTAATTTGGGTTGGTTGGCTGCTTATTGTCATGGCTACAGAAGCAGAAGCTCAGAGCTATGACTATGACTCCAAGAGTTCAGCTGATGCCACATCTCCCCATGCAATGCTCCTCAAGTTTATGTGTCTGGTTGTTTCCTTGTTTGTTCTCAAACAGATGGTTTGAGTTCATTTGAATTTCTTCCAGTTTCTTCCTTTGTATTTGTGTTCTACTTTGGAGTTTCTGTGTGGAAAGTTGTGAACTTTGTATTCATATTCTTATTGTGTAGCTCACGAAGTTGAAGTTACTTTTGCATTTTAATCGGTATACTCTTTGAAAAAGGAAAACGAAAAACTCGATGACACTTGCACCCATCTCAAAGCCCAAACCTAGGAAACAACAACAAATTTTACAATTAAATCCACTCATGGATTTCGAAACTAAGATGTCCAAAAGAGGATGTCTTATAATATAGAAATCCAATGTCTAGTCTCTACCCACAAGGCCACCAGACCCGAGGGCATAACAAATTGATATCACTTTTTTCCATGTGTTCTTTGGCATAATATGAGTCTCGCCTTAGGAACTTCAGGAGATGTTTGAATTGAGTATTTAGTGAATATTTAGGAGTACTTATTAAATACTCCTAAAAAAAACTACATCGAAACGAGCTTTCGATTACAATTGTTACTTATAAATACTCAAAAGTAAACCCTCATTCTAAATACTAATTTTAAAGATTCTTAAAATCTCAATCCAAACATCATCAAGGTGTAAGGAGTACAATAAACAACTAACCAGAGATGTGGCATGCACTAATCCTTCTAAAATGACTTCAAATGAATGTTTACTAAGAATTCAGGAAACGGAACAGATGAATCAGATCAGAGTTAAAAAATCAACAACACAACCCACCTCGAACTCTAGAACAAACTAAACTTGATGTTAGCTAAGGCATACACTTCCACGAAAACCAAAACCGTGGGTCGAAATGTACAGAATGGAGACAAATGTCAACTAATAATAGAAAAACTAAAAAAGTTAAGCCCATGGAGTGATCCCATGAATCAAAGATTCATTGCTAGAGAGATGTGATTGAAATAATTTACCAAGCTTGTATAGTTCTGCTACTTTTTCAATCACATCTACAGTAGAAAATCTCAATTATGAGACTTTTCTGTTCAGTTTACAACTCAACCTACAAAATCAAAAACACGATGCATAGAGCAAAACTTGAAAGACCAAGTGTTTATCCAAGAACAGTTATATGTAGACTCTACTTTGTATTTAGCTTTTTTTTTTTTAATCCATCGTATTCCCCCTTTTGCGATTATGGTATCTCTTAGCTTATTCCTCAATGGAGGTGCTTTTTGTAACTTGTAACTTGTTTCGATAGGTTGATCCTATTCATTTATTAATGAAATATTGTTTCCTATTCAAAAAAAAGAAACAGTTATATGTGAAAATTTTGTAACTTGTTTTGATAGGTTGATCCTAACAAAAAGTTATCGTCTACATTATAAATTAGAAACACAAGAATCATCTCAAAGAACCCAAGTTCAAAGCCTCAGTAAGTGAACCAACCCAAAAGTTGTTTTTGCCTCCTCACTCACTCATCATCAAATCAAATGTGTTTATTAAATGAACTAGCAGTAAGATTCAACTTAAGACAATAATAAAGAAAGATCAAATTCATAACACAAAATACAAAATACATCCTTATTTGTAATACTCTAGAGTCTAAATAGGAGCTCTACTACAATCAATTTAAGGTTGTACAAAGTTCATAGTGAAGAACAATCAGATTAAAGCACAATAATGGATCAAAGCTTCAAGATTCGACAGTGTTACCAAGAACAAAAGAGAATAGCTCTCGAACAGGGGAAAATTCAACCAACCCAATATCAATTGCGTACCCGGAAACTGGAAGCTTCAAGTCCCTTAGAACACAAAATGCCTCAGCCATTCGAGCCTTGGGCACCTCCTGAGCAACCGCGCAATGGGGAATCCACGAGCCAAGGCGATATTCCTCCCCTATTTCGATTCCGTCCTTCCTCATTGCTTCACACAATTGGGACTGGAATTGGAGGAGTGAAATCGAAGGCGCTGGACCTAGGAAGAGAATGTTGTTATCACTGGGAAGACTACCAATTGACGATAAGGACAAAGGCAAAGGTTCCTGTTTCGAAGCGAAATTCTTAACGATGGATTCAACTTTTGAGGGTTCGAGAAAAGGGCTGGAGAAGAGGGTAATGTGAGGGCGTGATTCAATTTCGATGAGTTGGGTACTAATTTGACGGCGAGCTAGTACATTCCAAGCCTTGAGAACCTGATTTTCGAGTGCCGGGTCGAAATAGAGCTCGATCGCAAAGCCTTGTGACATCGCCTAAGAACTCAAAAACCTCAAATTAGTAAAAGAAACGGAGTTAAATGAACAAAACCCAGATGCCAATTTGTAATTCCAAGACAAGAAAAGCGGGAAAAAAGAGAAGATCAGAACTATCTGAAATGGGGTTTCAAAACCCTAGAAAAAGAACACAGAAAAGAAACAGACCCAGATGAAATCGATTAACCCAGATACCGAAAAACCTAAGAACTGCAAGAAAAAGGAAAAATAGAAAGGGAAAGTACAAACTTGAAGAAAAGAGTATGAGAAAGTAGGTGAAAAGGGGATGAAGAGAACTGGAAGAATAAGAAAGGCAGGTAAAGCGGTGAAGTGAAGCTATGAATATAAGTGGAAAAAATAGAAAGAGACTTCAAAGGAAAGGCTCTGCAAGAGACTGAGGGAAGGTTGAAAGCCACTTGCTGAGAGCCGAACCAGATTAGGCGTTCTTCGAGTGAATCGAAACGAAGAAGACAGACAGAGAGAAGCTGAATCGGCCGGCCCGCTTAAACCACCGAGCCAACCAGCACTGAACTTCGATTCCCTTTTTGTTGACCCAATTGTTCTTCAACATTGGTAGTCATAATCTCATTATACAATCAAATTACCTAATTACAAACTCTTTCGATTTCTTTGTTGACCTTCCGTGATGCCTAACTCTTTTTTTTTGTCTTTTGATGATTCAGGTTTGGATTCTGACTAAGCTTATCTAGTGTGGCGGGAGGCAGTTGCTTTACTGTTATTAGACTTTTCTGACTTTGTTTCGGGGTTTAATGATATAGTTTCTTTCAAAAAAAACAAAAAAAATCATATAAGGTTAATTAAATATTATCTATTTGGATAAAAATTATAGAGATGTTTGGACGCAGCCTATGTTGCATCCTATCCTCTTAATTGTGCATTTTTTTAAAGGTAAAAGGAAATTTTAAAATTTGTGTGCCTAAGACACCACTACGTAGCCAAAGCTACATTGAAATAGACCCTAAAATTATATCTATTACATTTAAGATATTATGATAGAAGGTCTACCAATAAATTAATTTGATAAGAATCACTTTGGTTCCATATTGATGAACGTAGGTACAAACGAAGATAGCCTATGGCTTGTATTTTTAGAGGGGCGAAGCCATAAATTTTCTAAAAGAAAAACGTTTACATATTAACTTCTAAATAATAATAATAATAATAATAATAAACTTCTAACAAATAGTTATAATTAAGTACTCAATAATTGATAATTCTGGATTTAGAGGGGATGCTTAGCATTCTTGTAACTCCTAAATATTATTATTATATTTTAAAGGAGGTTTGGATTGATATTTTAAGAATATTTAGAATTAGTATTAAGAATGAAAATTTATTTTGAATATTTAGAAGTAATAATTGTAATAAAAATTTTGTTTAAATATTTCTTTAAAATATTTATAACTAATATTTAAAATAAAGATTTATTTCAAGTAAGTATTTTAAAGTAATCATTATATTCAAAATTCGTTTAAATGTAGTTTTTTCAAGAGTATTTACTTGTTTGAAATATTCTTATGAAATCTCATAACAAACCCGCTACAAAATATACTCTTTCCTTCCTTCTTTGGTGTATGTATGTGTATACAAAAATTCAATTTGTATGTAAATCATGTTTATAACGGTAACAATCAAAATCATTTGAAACGGCAGTGCACATATAAATTAACATGAAAATTTTGAAGATGTATATAAACTAAGTAACAATATTGCAAGCTGATATATATGGGTGGTCTGATCCTTTGTTGAGAGATTTATTTTTCAAGTACATTTATGTTTAGAAAGTATATAAAATATGGAGACTATATATAAATTGAATTAATTATGGTATAATAAGAAAGTGCTAAGTATTATGTTGAAGAGCGGAAGAGTGTGACAAAAGAGAGGTGGATTGTGAATCAGAGGAAGCAGCTAAATCCAGCAACTCAAGCTCTTTGATTTGTGCCCATATCACTGTGTAAAATCCACAAGCAATCACAATCGAACCCATCACGCTGCCATACCAAACCAACTTAATTATATAAA
>JBBMEG010000027.1:1932335-1972639 GCA_037832605.1 Cyclanthera cordifolia
TTTTTGATTGTTGGATTCCGTTTTTAAATATGTTTGAAATTATTTGTGAGACAAGCACTAGCTCAGCAATACCAAATACACGAAGAATCTAAAAAAAAAAATAAATATATATATATATATGAAAAAGTTTGTTTTCTTAAAAAAAAAAAAAAACCAATTGGAGAAATAAGAAATAAAATGAGCATATTGTTATAATATTGAGCAATCGATATGAGAGATTTTGTCTTCATTGATGTTGTTTGGTCAAGTGATTGGGACATCATCTCTAGCTACCTACCAAAGATGAGAAAGCATAGGGAGTGAGCTTTAAGAAGTTCTTTTTACTTCTTTTAAAAAATAACTTCTTTTTATATTTGAAAAAAAGAAAACAAATTTTTTTTTTAACTAAATTATAAATAATTACATTTTTATTTTTTTTCTTCTAATTATGTTTTTTTTTTAATAAATTTTTTATTCTTTCGTAAGTATTTTTCACTTTCAACGTGCTAGTCTCAAGTACAAATAATCATAATTATTCTTCTTTTGATCATAATTATTCACTTCACTCCAAACCTAAATAATCATTCGCTTTTTCTATTGTTCCTCTCATTCTAATTCTCCGTAATTATTTCCATTTTATCTCTAAACACACCCTTAAGCATGTCATAAGCTTGGTCAAGGAAAACTAATACCTCTTTGGTTACCTATGACTTTGATCTTTGCCATGGAAGCTATAGTTTTGTCCCTTTAAAATCTTTAAAATTCCACAAAAATAAATGAACCTTTTTTTTTTCTAAAATTTAATGATTTTCGCATAAATAGCAAAAGCGAACTCAGATTTCACTAGTAATACATTAGCACCGATCTACTCGAACTACCAGATTAAAGTTATGAATTTAGGCCGTTGGGTTAACCCGGCGCCTAACCCAGCCCTTCCGTGCACGTGTTTTTTTTTTTTTTTTTTTTTGAATTTTTATGTAACACTCTAATTTTGTTAAAACCCATGAAATTAAAACACAAAATATATATATATATACATACCTCAACAGCACCTTCAATTCAAAATCTTCTCCCTTCTCTAAGTCCACAGCAAAAATCCCTCATGAATTCGCCCTTAAATGCTTTCATGAACAATGATGATCAACTTCTAATTTTGGAAGAAATTTTGTATCGTTGAAACCCTCTCCAAATTTTCCATCTCTTTCCATTTTTCTTTTTTAATTTCGACCCGCACACGTGGCCAATTTACTGACTTACCTGCCAATTTACCTACACATACCCATATTTCCTTTTGTTTCATGCAATTAATCAATTCACAACCCAAACATATCACCCATAGAAAATGAAGATACCATAGTATATTTTTTTATATTTATATTTATATACAAAGATAAAGTTACAAAAAAAAAATAAAAAATATATATATATATATATATCAAATTGGTAAGTTTTTTTTTTTTTGAACAGGATGAAATTGGAGAGTTAAGAAAAAAGAAAAGAGTTAAAATAACATATTTAGCAATTGATATTGAAATTTTGTCTTCATTAGTAGATTGATCCCGAGATTAGAAGGCCAAATGAGTAAGCTTAAAGAAGTGCTTTTTACTAAATGAATACATCATGTTGTTCTATTTTATCAAGTTTTTCTATATTTATCTCTAGTTTTTATCTTCGTTTCTTTAGAGATTTATTATTTCTTCGTCTTCGTCTTCCTCTTTTTATTATTATTATTTTCAATTTATTATAGTTGCGATCCTACTTTATTTATTTAAACAATTTATCATCGTGATATTTATTGAACACTCTCATCATTGGAATATTATACATGATGTGTTATGGGAAAAGGACTTGAATAAAATTCCAAACGTCAATGAGAGGTATCAGAATATACTCTAGTATTATAACAAATGAACAGTTCCCATTGTTTTGGGGTGCCTCTCTCTCTTTGTCTCATGTGTTTCAATCTTTCTAAACTTAATCCTTGCAAATCATCTTATTTCAGTCACTTTTATTGGCTTCTTTATCAGCTGCTTTGAACATTTCAATGATTCTAAAAGCCAATAGAAATTAAGCTTTGAATATTACACATCACATTCCAAACCCCCTTTTGTTTTTTTTGCTCAACAACTCCTTGGAACTTTAGAACATTTCAAAGTGGTCCGTTTTTCATTTTCTTTTTGCAGTATAGCCCTCCCTCAGAAGCTGCATGGAGCTGGATTCTTACCCCTCTGACTCGAGAAGTTCGCAGTGTTAAGGATATATATCAGACGTCTCGTATCTTCACAATGGTACGGATGATATAGTCAACTTTGTGTCTAACCTTGTAGAAACTTTTCTTGTAACTCTTTAGTATGATATTGACTAAGTACCAATGGATCATGACGATAACTTCAACGAATCTCCGTGTTAGTATGATATTGTTCACCTTAGCCATATACTTTTATAGCTTTGTATTTGCTTTCATCCAAAAACTTTATACCAATACAGATGATTTTTATCATTTATGCACTTACGGTTTTTTCTTTAACCTAACTAATATGAGATAATTTTGTTTGTATTCAAACAACGACACAACGACATGTCGAACATGTCTCAATGCTTTATTTTTTTTTTCTTGCAAGGATGTTTTCAAGTGTGTTTTTGAGATGGATGGATGACAACCATTGATCAAGAATTGGCAGGAGACTTTTTCAAATAGTCAACTATATGGATGAGTTTTCACTTTACATTACATCAGTTGCACTCTTCCAAGTTCCCATTTACTGATATTCTACAAGGATACAACAACTAAAATCTTTGGAGCTGCCGGCTTGCATATTTTCAAATGATAAAAATTAAAATTAAAAAAAAAAAAAGCTTTTTCTTCAGCTTTATACTTCAAATCATAACAAAAAGATTCGAGTTTCTTTCTATAGAATAACAATAATTTGCCGATTAGAACTTTGAGAACTCCAACAAATTGCTTTATTTCATCCTCTCTGCTTATTAGCCATTCTTTGAAACTCTTCTCCATGTTAATTTTCCTCAAACAAATTGAAAAATGAATCAAATTTCCATCTGGGTATTCCTTGTTTGTTCATTTCTTTTCCTTTTTTCAAATTCTGATGCTGTGGATGATTCTGTAAAGAGCTCATTGATTCAGTTCCTTGCAAAACTCAGTTCCCAAAATGGCAAACAGAACCAGATTAATCTTGGATGGAACATGTCTTCTGATCCTTGCAATGATAAATGGTTTGGTTTGGTCTGTGATGGTCGAAATGTTTCTGTCAAAAAACTGTTCCTTGATGGGTTGAATCTTTCAGGAACTCTTCAAACAAGTTTCCTCTGCAACTCAAAACCATTAATGGATTCCTTAACTGTTCTTAGCATCAATATGAACAACATCTCTGGAGAAATCCCAGTTGGTATTGAGAATTGCAAGCAACTGACAAGATTTCATGTAAAAGGAAACAAATTCCAAGGAAATCTCCCAAGTTCTTTCTCCAAGTTAATAAACCTCAAAAGACTCGAACTTTCAGACAACAACATGTCTGGTAACTTGCCAGATTTGTCGAGAATTTCAGGCCTCACCATGTTCCTAGCTGAGAACAACAACTTCTCTGGAGAGATACCCCAGTTTGAATTCTCCAACTTTGAGAGATTCAATGTCTCATTCAACAACTTCTCCGGTTCGATCCCGACCGACGCGGGGAGCTACTTCGCTTCAAATAGCTTCATGGGAAATCCTCTGCTCTGTGGAGATCCATTGCCAAGAAAATGGAACTCACTCAAGCTAGAAGAATCCAAACCAGGAGCTGAAGAAGCCAAGGTATCAAACCACGGCGACAAAGATCGAATTTTGATGTACATAGGATACATTATAGTTGGTGTTTTCTTAGCATTGATAGCCATTTTCATGATATGTAAAAGGAGGAAAAGTGAAAAGAAAGAGGATTCATCAAGCAATAGAGTTGCAGCAGTTGATGAGGAAGAAATGAGCAACAAATTCAGTAGTGTTTCAATGTCAAGTGACTACAAAACAAGCAAGCCAGATTTCTCAATGATATCAAATGAAAGTGGAGGTGGGGTTTCTTCTTCATTGATAGTGCTTACAAGTTCAGTGTTGAAAGGGATGAAATTTGAGGATTTGCTCAAGTCTCCAGCAGAGTTGATTGGGAGAGGGAACAATGGAAGCTGCCTTTACAAGGTTATGTTTGATTATGGTATGGTTTTTGCTGTGAAGAGAATCAAAGATTGGGAGATTTCAACTGATGAGTTTATGGAGAGAATGAAGAAGATTGATGGAGTGAAGCATCTTAATGTTTTGCCACCACTTGCTTTCTATTGTTCTGATCATGAGAAGCTTTTGGTGTATGAATTTCAGCCTAATGGAAGCTTATTCACTCTTCTCCATGGTAAGAACTTTTTAACCTCTGTCTAATATTGATCTTAATTCACTTTGAGCTTAGTTACATGTGAATTTCTAAGGCTTTCCAAAGTGTTATTGCTTCTCTTTTGGGATTACAAGATTTGAACCTGCAATCTCATATTGAACGATATATGTCAATTACCACTAGACTAAACCTCGATTTTTCGTAGTTAGTTTGTATTGATAAATGTGTTTTCCTCCAGGATGATTCAAATCCAAAACCGGCACTTAAGGCTACTTGCTGTACTTCTCGAATCCAAGTCTATTCATAGAGCAGATAATAAAACTGAGAAACTGATATGTAGTGAAAGTAGTGTTTCTATAAGTTTTTTTTTTTTAATCGCGACTATCCGAGCCAATCTTATAACATTTGCATTTGGATGTTAAGAAAATTAGTAGAAAATTCATTTTCAAGTTAGGCCATCATAATTTGAACTCATCACCATATGACATTCCTAACCCTTAAGCCACTGCCATTTTAGTGATGTTTATAAGTTTTGTTTTCTTTTTCACACTTGTTAATTTAGCTATTATTACAAGACACAAGAGTTCAATACCCTATAACCATGTAACATAAACACTCATGATGAACTTCATTTTCACAAACCTTATAAACAAACACACAGAACCTTCCATACATCCATCAAGTTATGTAACTGGACTATCCCCACAGACCAACACGGGTCCTTTCAATATGTTTTTCCGTCAATCACATGCATCTTAAGAAAATTTCAAGAGGTCATCCAATCAAAGACTACTCCAAGTTAAGCATGCTTAACTCTGAAGTTTCTATGATTGAGCCACCGAAAAGAAAAGTGTACCTTGTTAGTATAGTAGTACAAATCAATTCTTTTAAGCTTTCTTAACTATGAGCTTCTATCCCCAAGATCCCACTCATTCGAATGTGGACTCAGTTTATTCATGTACCATTCTTAACTACGACATTAGTATAAACCCGATTACTAATAGGTTAAGAGTTCGAGTCCCCCACCCTCAATTGTTGTAACTCAAAAAAAAAACATAAATTTACACAAACTTTCTCCATTTCAGGATCAAATCACTCCAGAATATCATTCCCATGGATCAGCAGACTAGAAACAGCAGCCAAAATAGGGAAAGCATTAGCAGAAATGCAGAATGCACTAGAAGAAGATGAAATCCCTCATGGAAACGTGAAATCTTCAAACATATTATTCAACTGGAACATGGAGCCGTGCATAAGTGAATATGGGCTCATGGAGTTGAAATCAGATGTGTTTGGATTTGGGCTAATCCTTCTTGAGCTGCTGACTGGGAAGGTTGATAGAGATGAGAAAGGAGTTTGTTTGGCAGATTGGGTTACAACTGTTCTTAGAGAAGAATGGACTGCTGAAGTTTTGGATAGCTCTTTATTAACAGAGGTTGGAAGTGAAGAAAGAATGGTGAACTTGTTGGTTGTTGCTGTTAAATGTGTTGACAAATCTCCCAATTCAAGGCCAAACATGAATCAAGTTGTTGCCATGATTGATTCAATCATGGAAGATGAAGAGGAAAGTTCTATCAGTTCTCTTATGTGAAATTAATGCTCATCAAACTTTTACAATTTGGAGAATTAGTTGTAATGACACTTATCTTTAACTTCACCATGATATGCTCATGTGGTTAAATTACTTAGTTGGTAAGGTTTCTAGTAATCTTGGATACATTATAAATTTGGTTGTTTTTATGGTTCGAAAAAGAAAGCTAGAGTTTTAGTTTATGATTCGGAGAAAACTAGAGTTTAGTTTTCATGCTTTGGAAGATTAGAATTTAGGCTCTTACTTCGATAAAATCTAAAAAATAGTATATGTCGTTTGTAATTGTTAAAAGTTATTTTATGTCTTAATGAAAATTTAAGTACTTAGTTGTTATAAACAACCTTTTTTTTAGGGGTAGTTTGTGCGATTTACCACAAAAAAACGAAAGCAATTTGACCATTTTAGTGGATAAATAACTTCAAATAAATACCACAAACCCCACTCTCACACAATTTGGCTTATTTCAAATATTATTATGAAACTTTCAAAATTAGTTAAATGTAGAAAATAACAAATTTAAAACATTATTAATTATTTTTATAATTTTGCTTACATTAATAACTATTTTATAAACAAAATCATGCATCTCATTGCTGTCTTTACTGGTTGGTCTCAATTACAAATGGTCATTATATGGGTTGAACTTAGAATCTGCTCCAAGCCCAACTCTTCTCATTCACACACCACTTTGTCTCTAATGGTTGACCAACCCCTCTCTCACGCTCTCCCCCGCGCGTGTATCTCAATCGACCTCCTCTTTTCCTTCCCCTAAACTCTCGTCTCTCTCACTCTTCTTCTGGGTTTCTCCTGCAGACGCCTCTGGTTTAGGGTTTTTGTTGCTGTGAAGTTCATCGTTCTATTTCAAATGGGGGAATGAACTAAAAAGAGCTTGCAATTTTAAAATTGCTTGAGCGGTGAGAAGGTACTTTCGTGGGTTCTTTTCTGAATATTTTATCTATTCTTTTCCGTCACTGCCTTAGCTTTCGCCTGCAGATTTTGTCGTTTTTATTATCGATTAAAGGAGGTCGGTTCAATTGTTTGCGACACTTCTGGTTGATATTGCAACTGCTGAATCTGGGTACCGCAGTTTTTGAGGTTTTGTTTTGTTTTTGTATTGTTGGAATTCACTGGTTCTGGAATTTGGGGATTTGGGGTTTTGGGTTTGTTCGATCTTTGATTAGAGTTTGGGGGTATGATTTTAGTTTGAGTATTTGATCTGTGGAATGTCAGAAGTTGTTTTTGGAAGAACCCCATTTGAAAATGGTTCAGATTCGGCATCTGATCTTTCAGCAGGATGGGATTTTGAGCTACCCTCCTCCTATGGTGGATTCTGATGGAATTTACAATCCGGAACCAACTCCACCAGCAGCACCATCTTCAACCTCGTCTGGTACGAGGATAAGTCCAGCAGTTCTTTTCATCATTGTCATTTTGGCTGTCTTGTTCTTCATCTCTGGTCTGCTCCATCTTCTAATTCGATTCCTCATTAAACACCCATCTTCTTCAGCAACCTCTCAATCTAACAGAAACCCTGAACTTTCTCCCTCTGATGCACTTCAGAGACAGCTTCAGCAGCTCTTCCATCTCCATGATTCTGGTTTGGATCAAGCCTTTATAGATGCACTTCCTGTTTTTCAGTATAAAGAGATTGTGGGACTCAAGGAACCATTTGATTGTGCTGTTTGTTTGTGTGAGTTTTCTGAGAAGGACCAACTCAGATTACTTCCTATGTGCAGCCATGCCTTCCATGTTAATTGTATAGACACATGGCTCTTGTCGAATTCGACTTGCCCTATTTGTCGAGGAACTCTCTTTAACCCTGGTTTCTCGATTGAAAATCCTATGTTTGATTTTGATGATTTGGGAGAAGAAGATGGATGTGGTGGTAATGCGGATCACAGGTTGCGTAATTGTCAGAAAACAATGGAAATTCAAGAGGTAGCAAATGAGAAGGGAGTTTTCCCAGTTAGACTTGGGAAATTCAGGAGGATGAACGTGGCCGAGGCTGTAGGGACCGAAGTTGGAGAGACTAGTAGTAGTAACTTGGATGCTAGGAGATGTTACTCGATGGGATCGTATCAATATGTTGTTATCGACGCTGACCTTAGAATTCCCTTATCTAGAGCTCAACAAGAGGGTGATAGTAAACAACTCTCCAAAGGGACAGAAACAAATAGCATCTCTCCAGTCCAAGAAGATTTGGAGGGAAAGAAGCTTCATAGTGTAGCTAAAGGAGAGAGTTACTCTGTTTCAAAGATCTGGCTTTGGTCTAAGAAAGGGAAGTACTCGAATTCTACCGAACCGCAGATCGGTATGCCGTCTTCTTTAAATACAGATTTTCCATGGTTAAGGCAAACACAAGAGCCACGTTAAAATGGCCTCATAACCTTTCATTTTTGGGTTTAAAATGATCCTTATCAATGCTTATTGTATCTATTTAGATTTTGTCTTTGGAATTTCATTTGTGCTAACTTATGAGCTATTGATAATACCAAAAGTGTCAAGTGTACAATAGTTCTCCTACTACTGAAACCATAAATCACGTCCTTTTCTTTTTTGTCAAAGCTGTTTTCTAATTTCAAATGATGGAAATATAAATATGTCCCCGTGGCGGGTGATCGAATACTTGAGCTTTGAAGGTGTGTTCCCCTCAAGGTCTCAGGTTTGAGATTTACCAGTGATATTAATTTGTAGACATTTGGCCTACGGACGTGTGTGGTTACACGGGTATCGTGGAGCAAAGTTTCGATTTCCTTGTTTCATAAAAAAAAAATGTCTAGAATAGGAAGAGTTGTGATGTTTCAAACGCCAATAGAATAAACACGATTTGTAGAAGTTGGAGCATCAATACAAACTCCACTAGTATATCCACAATGCCTGCACAGAGGTCATAGTATCTGTTTCTTTCCCTTTGATATGTAAAGTTCTTTGAATTTTTCATAGATATTACCTCTCTTTAATTTATTTACAAACACATCTCATCATTCAGTCACATTACAAGTCCTGGGTTCTGAAAGTTATACTATACATACTGGTATTTTCTTTTGTTTAGGGGGTTCTTTCAAATTTCCAAAGAACCATCCTCTTAACATTTGCATATTTAGAGGTTAGTTAAATTCTTCCATGGCAGAGGAGAAAGGCTACAAATCCACTGTCTCTGCCCATTATCACTTGTTCTTTCAGTGTGATTGGGCTAATAGGGATGAGTGATTAGTTAGAAATTAATTTTCTATTAGTTTTTTTTTGACAATTGAATGTTGTTAGATTGGTTAGTTTGTCTCGTAAGAATAATTTTAGTTTGTCTCGTAAGAATAATTAAAGGTGTGAGTATGAAGGTTTTTTGAATGAAACAACTCTTGCTTTGAAGGGAAAAGAGAGTGTAGTGGTGGGATCCATAAAATTGTTGAGTTTAAATGAATAGACATCACTCTTGTGAGAATGAGGTCCTATTTTATTTATATTTTTTTCTATGTTTCCCATGTGAAGATGTTGATCTAACTAAATACATCATATCATTAATTCAATGGCCAACCCTTTATTTCTCTCTCTTGATTTTGTCTTAAATATGATTAGTTGAGATGTTCTTTGAGTTTGAATGTGAAGGTGATATAAATAAATAAATATATATATATATATATATTCTTTAAGAATACACCTATAGTAGTTCTTAGCAATGAAGTTGGTGTTTTTGATATAGGTGGGAAATTAGATTTGGATAATATTATTAAAGGTAGAGAAAAGGAGGGATTAGTATGAATCAAGTGACTTAGGACAAAAGTGGTATTGGATGGCAATTTTAGTGCCTACAAGAGTTTAGAAATTGCAAGTGTCTTCAATGGGATCTTTCATAAGTTGTACAACTTTTTCCTAGTGGTCCTTTAAGAGTCAAGAAATCGCATTGGTGGTGGTTAAATAAAAACAATTCATGAAATTAAACTTTTTTTTTTATCAATGTTCTTGGGTGGTGAAATTGCATGTCTAGACTTCATACATATTTTGGGTATCTGGGAAAAAATAATATATTGGAAAGGGTCGAAGCAGGGACGTGAACTGTAATTTTGAAAATATGGTTCAAAAAATTAGAATTAAATCTCTCTGTAAATCTAAAAAATAATCTATGTATCTGTAATTGTTGTGAATAAAATAGGTAGAAATTAATTATCATATTATAAATTATAAATTCTAGTTTTAATTTATAGAGACTAAACTCTTTTTTCAAAGCATCAAATTTAGAATTTATCTTTTTATGTATCTAAAAATTTCAATTGGATTGCTCCATAACTATTAAGTTTGATTAATGCATTACTAATGTCAGCTAAGTTATACTCGCTGTGACAATTTCTTTATTTTTTTAGTCCTTAAAAAGTTAATTGATATATATCATATGATAACAAATAATTATACAAATTTTCAATAGAAAAAAAAAAAAAAAAACTTATAATTGGACAAATATTAGGTATGCTAAACTCCTGTCTTATTAACCCTAATATGAGTAATTCATAAACCCAAATTTCACAAAAATCTTTGTAATCTTCATTTATAAAGAATATTATATAAATTAATTTAAAAAGTATTATGATTAAGAAAAAAAAAAAAAAAAAAAAATCACCCAGTTTTTAGTTCCACCATTTTACTCCGAACCATTCATAATTCCCGTCGTCGACAAAATGCTAATCCCGCCGAAATCGCCTTCGACGACCACCGCGCACGGCGGAAAAGCACACCTCGAATCCGAGCCGCAAGATCTATCCATCCATATAATCCGCTGCCGCGCCGGCATTAAATGAAGGACGGCCCATCCTTGCCGAAGTCCATGGACGATTTTGCAAATCTAGTGGAGAAATCGCGGCGCACAAAATCGTCGCTGTAAGAATCGTCGTGAGCAGGACCTGCGTCGAAATTGAGAGCGTAACTGAGAGGATCATAGCGAAAAGTTGATTGGCGATTGTGATTCTTGTTGAATCGACGAATGAATGTCTTGCATTTAGGGCCGGCGACGAATTCGGACCACTGGCGGAACCTCTTCCAGCCTCTGAGCCACCACCTATCGTTGATGTCGGCTGCCCTAATTTGCTCCCACCATGACTGCGAGAGATTGGATCTCAGGCTATGGATGCAGGAGCAGCGACCGCGGTGGACGAAGGCGGCGGCCTCGTGACGACCGTCGCCGTCGAAGGCATCTGCGTCGGAAGAGAGGTTGACAGATTGGGCAACAGGCATTAGAAAGGTACGTCGTTCTGTGGCAATTGATTTGCAGAAAAAAAACTTTTCTGCAAATCAATTAACACAGATTCTCTCTTCTCTCTGTTTGAAATCGAATCGGTATGGAAGAGAATTTTGAATGAATTAGGGCACCGCCAGAAACTGAAATCATGCTGGAAATTTACGCTAAATGCCATTCGCCAGATGTTTTTGCTTTCTCTTTTTGTTTTCATCTTTGTAAATCTTTCTGATCCAAATTTATCCATCACTTTATTTCATTAGTCTCTTAAAAATTTTAAAAAATTAATCATCTAATTTAAAAATTAGAATATATTCTTGATTTTATAAAATTTATGTGTGTTTTGGATTGAAAGTTTTTTTTTTAGAATATTTAGAATTAAGATTTATAAATATTTAAAAGTAATGAGGTAAGTTTGTTTGAACGGAATTTGTAAAACCGTTCTAAATAGTATCTAGAACGATAATTTATTTTGAGCATTCAAAAAATAATGGTTACATTTAAAACTTTGTTTATTTTTAAAAGTATTTAAAATAATTATTTAGAATGATCATTTATTTTGAGTATTTAGAATAAAAAATTTAAAGAATATTTAATAAATACTTGTTTGAAAATTTCAATCCAAACATCTCAAAAATTGATTCTAGTCGACAAATTCACTAACATTCAATTGTTTGTGTAACAAATTTGACCCTTTTTTAAATTCATTTGATTCAACCACCTAACTTATACCCAAACATGAATTACTCTTTTTTTTTTTTTTTTCATGCTTAATTCTAGAATAATTAGGAATGAAAATGACTATTTATATAATTACGTTAAAGAAACTTTATAAATATAACAAAATTGTATATAAATATTAGAGATGTGTCCATTCTCTAAATATATTACATTCATATTCAAAACGTAATTAATTTTTTTAAACAATATAGAAATGTACTAAAATACCTTTTAGTAATCATCTAATATATGGAAAGTTAGGGGAAGTTTGACTACATTTTTCAACTTCCCCACGTTCCCATAAATATCTAACACATAAAATCACTCCCTCTTTTAAGCTATTTAAAAAAAATTTGAGATAAAACATTGACTTTTTGGTTATGACGAAGATAGAGCTATTGAGAAGGTAAACTATTTGCATGTCTGAGTTTAAATATTGTTAGTAAGTATTATTGAAATTGATTTATTTGTTAGTAAGTATTATTGAAACTGATGTATTATTACATGAACATAGTTATATAGGTATTATTTAAAGAAGAAAGGGTTATTGTTAGATCTGTTTAAACCTGATTATTTATTATTATTTGATTCGGTATTATTGAAAACAATTTATTCGTTAGTACACTACTAAATTAATATCTTGAAATTTGTTATAAGTATTTTGAATAAATTTACAAGTAATGTTCGAAAGTGGAAGATTAATTATGCATATGTGTTTCTATCTCTTTGAATGCACAATTTATAAAATAATATACAGTTTCAATATCATTATCTGCATCCAGATATGTTCATTACATGGTATCAGTTGTATGTTATAATGAGATAATAATACATATATGTATTATGTTTATACTAGTTAGAGTTTTAGCTTATGATTAAGCCATTTAAGCTTGTGTATATATAATAGTTGTTTCGATATTCATGAATTATTATTATATTATGTGTGTATTATTATATGTATTATATTTATACTACCTATGTTTTTTTGTAGCTATATCTCAGATTATGCATATATAAAACAGTATTGTATAATTCATTTAACAAAATGCATTTGTTTGATAGATCTTACAATACTGTGCATAATCATGTATTCTTTTTTATAGGTGTTTATAAATGGCGAAAACTAATTTAAAAGAATAGCGAGTGCGTAATACTGTTAGAATGAGCGAAGGAAGCTCATATTATGAGCATAATACTTTAATAATACAATATTCATGCAAGAATATGTGAATAAAATTGGGTTATTATAAACCGACATACATTATCAATCAATGGAAAGATGAGAACAAAACTTAAGAAAAAACAAGATGTTTCGAACTGAGAACAATTAAGAAACGCAGAAGACCGAAGAAGAAGAAAGAATAAAAAAAGAATGAAATAAAATTTTCAAATGAAATTAAATGCAAACGATAAAACATTAATGATAGAAATTAAACATTAAAGTCCATGATAAACGGAAATTGGCAGGTATGGAAGGAATAATTTAATTTGTAATAAAAAAAATATGTAAAGGGCAAACCAGGAATTACAAAATAAATTAATAAGAGTTTAAAAATGAATTAAATACAAATGCAATTAAAATGAAATTTGGATAGATGGGTAATATTTATACTAAATTTGATATTATATATATTAAATTCCCTTACATTAATTAAATTATAATTTTAAATTATAAAAATTAAAATTTAACTTAATCAAATTATAAAAATTAAATTTATGAATAAAATTATTATAGATGACCTTCTTATATTGATTAAGAATAAATATGATTGAAATATTCTATATATTAGTTTGATATATTATTTGAATATTGGTAGATATTTAAAATATTTGTTAGATATAATTTAAGATTTGTTAAAAAAAAATTTAAATTTTGATATTTCGCATATTATATATTCATGAAAAGTTATTGAAAAATAAAAGTTGATTTCTTTCTCAAACTTATCACTGATTGAACCTTTAAATTTTATTGATGAACTCCATCAATTTTACTTGATTAACTTAATCCAAGTTGGTCAATTTTGTAGCTACCAGTTGAATTTGATCAGATTAGTTTTTATTATATTTGAATTTTTTTAAAAAAAAACGAATATCCTTAGACTTATTAAAATTTCCCAATTTATAATTTTTTTTTTCTCTTTTTTAAATTAAAAAATATATTATTTTTCCATAGCCTTTTGTATATTAAGTATTGTGTAAGTTGAAAAAATATGGGTGAATTGAGTTTTGTATATCAAGTAGATGTTTTAATACATTAATATTCAAATGACTTCATTGAGATATTTTTACACACTTTTGGTAAAATTGGGATTAGCTAAGATATCAGTGATTCAAACTCAGCTCCTTCTTTATTGTACTAAAACTAAATAAATATAATGTGAGATAGATTTAAAGATGGAATAAAATTCCAACATTAAATAATGCAATTTCAAATAATATTTGTAAAGTTTTCAATTTATTAAATCTAATCTTATTAATTGTTTAAAATTGTGTTCAAAAGAAGTTGTTTGTTTTGAATAAAATTTAATTTAAGATTTATTAGGATGTGAAAAGAAAAAAAAAACAATGTAATAAATTGGGTTGAACCAGACACGAGGGTACCGATGCAATTTAGTCATACTACTGATAAGATGCTGAGTTATTCATGATATTAAAATAACTCAAAGTTGTGTCAGATTTAGATCTTCTGTTGTGGTGGCTCACAAATCATATAACATGACAACACCAGATATAATAATTAGGAGCCTGGGAATATTATGTAAGAATGGTTTTTATAATGCTATTAAATTGCTCGGTTCAGAAGCATAAGAATAATTAATTAGAGTTTTATAAATATTAATAATAATAATAATGGAGAAAAAAAATGTAACCCTGAAAAAAAATGGAAGACTAAAAGATCAATATCACTTGAAGTTTTGTCTAATAATAATACAACAAATATGATGCTGTGACTGCAAATCTGAGAAGATGAATGTTCAAGAGAACAATAAAAAAAATTTAAAAAAATCTGGGTCTAAGTTCTTGCCTGTTTAGTACCACCACAATGAACTCCAACAGATCCCATTCTTCACTTGATTAATTTCAACACATCTCCCACAAGATGTAAAGAACCAGTTACAAGAACCTGAAAAATAGAAAGCACAAATTTCTTTATTGCAGGCTGCATCTATAAGTTGGTTGCTAAAGAAATCACAGTTAAGAAGGAAATGGCTTTGTTTTTAAGTTGTCTGCCATGGTACGTGTGGTCCCCCTGTGCGTGAGCGTCGAACGAACTATATTTGCTCGACGAGTGGGTGCCTCTGCTACACTCTTCCTCGGGTAAAATAGACGACTAGTCTATCTTTTGTTGGATCTATCTACTTGCACGTTCCTCTTTATTTTGACTTCCTTTAACCTCATCTTTTTTCCTTCCTCTAGCCATATCCACAGAATCGTATCTCAGCACAGGAGCTGAATTTTCAGATTCGTGAACAGAATGCAAGGATTTATCTTGGCTACGTCGACATCGACATACAAGCTCTTCTCAGTCACACCCTCTCATTTCTTTGTTTCACACAATCGAACTTGTAAGTTACTGTACTTAACTACCTATCTTGCTAATTGATCAATAACTACCTATCTTGCTAATTGATCAATAACTACCTATCTTGCTAATTGATCAATCTTTATCGATGTTTCAATAGGTTCCTATGTAACACTTTATCAATGAAAACGTTTGTTTTCTATTAAAAAAATAAAGTCTGCCATGATGATTACTCGTCAACTTCAAACAATGTTGCTTAAAGTATTAGAGTCATCCCAAATCCAGCTCAATTAAGCATTTGGATCGGAGAAGAGATCGGCATAAAACGAGAAACATTAGTACTTTAAGTTGCAACTTTACTATTCCCAAATAAGTCTGAATAGCAACTAAAATACAATGAAATCATTTCCCAAAACTCTTCAGAGAACAATATTGTCATTTTCTCGAAAATAAATTACCTGAACTCGAATGGACGGGTTTTTCTGTAAGACGCTGTCCCGGAGCCATTCAATAGCAACTGGGAGAGAAGAAAACACTGTGCTATTCTCACAACTCTTACCACCCACTTCTGGGTTTTCACTTTCTTCTTCAACCATGGCACCAATCTCTTTAGAATCACTTCCTAAGATGTCAAAGGATATAAGAATTAAACGTGCTTAATTGGGATATCTACTAAGCATCTGTTTGGAGAAGGAGAAAGAATGGTTCCTAACACTTGGGAATTTCTTTTAGTAAAAAACCAAGGTTAATTTAGAAAAATGATAAATATAAAAGAGAATTAAAAAATAATAGTAATGAGAGAAAATTAAAACATGAATACAAACACTTAAACATAAGTCTGCTTAGGTGACAAATAATACCTTTGTCACATTGCATGATGTTTTTCCATACCCTTTGAACATGAAACTGCCAAGAAAGATCGACTTGACCATTTGCTTCTTGTAAACCATGGGTTCCAACTTTGTTAAAGACTGATGTATTTGGAACAAAGATTGCTTTGTTGAAGTGAACACCTGTTTGAGTTATATAAGTAAATTTACTTTAAGAAATTTTATGGTTTTGTAGCATGAACTAAAAAAGTGTTCAATAATTTCCATTTTGTTCGCCTCCGAGTAAAGTTATACTTTGTATCTAAATATTCTTTTAAATCGTGAAATATCTATCCTTATCCTTTGTCCATTATATTTTAGCATTACCAACAAACTATTTGTTCATGTATTTCTTAACCATCAACAAGTAATAAAAGAGTTAACATGGAAGATCATTTTTTCCACATTCAACAATTGTACACGAGAATGCTAGTTACTTTTAAAATGTAAAATATAACTATCTTGAAATAAATGAAAAGTTCGAAGACAAGTTTACCTTTAACAACAAAAATGCAAATTGATATAAATAACATGCATAAGTTGAGGCTTCTTTATATTGGCTTTGCATTTTAAAAAGTTCACATGTCAAAGGCAAAAATTACTGTGTACTAGTCTTCAAACCTCCTAACTTTTCAGTTCCAGCATTTCAACAAATGCATACCATTGTTTGCGCACGTTTTGATCAGAGGTGGGAGAAGCAATTCTGGATCTCGCACTGACATACAATTGAACAGTAGCACCTACAATAAAAACGATAATAGTTTAAACAGCATCTAAAGAAGTTAAAGCATCGCCTTCATCTATGAACAGTAGACTAGAAAAAAAGTGATAAAACTTTTGTGCAGGCTTAGCGAGAATGAAAAGGTTATGAGGTTCAATTCATGGTAACCACCGGCCTAAGAATTAATTTTCTAACAATTTCTTTGACAACCAAATATTGTAAGGTCATACAGTTTTTATGTGAGAATAGTCCAAGTCCACGTAATCGGTCCGAATACTCACGGATTTAAAAAAAGAATTCATGGATGTACTTAGAATCCAGCTGTTAGAGAGATAGGAAAACTTCTTCTATTAGGCTATTACTCAAAAGGAATATGAACAAGAGTCAATGAGATTGTCAGACAACTTCTTCACTAGAGGAGGTTATGGTCCTGAAACTCCACATTGCCCCAATGGAAGAAAACAATTGGCACTATCTTACTCTTAATTCTTAATCGTAGCCTTGGAATCCCTAGCGCTACGAGTAATAGACGGGCATAATACTATGAAGGGGGAGATCGGGCTGAGGAAGTTATGTCTTGTCAATGTTAGCAAAGAAAAGTCTCATTGTTCCTGATCTCCCACCTTTTGAGATACATTAATTGCAGGACAACAATGCCATTTGAAAGGGTTTTTTAATTGAAACGATATAATATTGTTATTTATGATCCTTTTTCTCGACAAACAATAAAATAAAGTTGAGATTTACCTGCAGAGATTTCTTCCTTGCTTCATCATTATCATATCCTTGAAGAAATCTGTTTGAAGATGTAGCATCATCCTCTGACTGAGAATTTAAGATCCCTCGCCGGTTATGTTTTATTGCAGCAGAAAACCAGTTACCGCAAGCCTCCATGCTCTCCGGACTATGGGCTCCATCCAAATAAAAAACAAGATCTTCCAGAGATTCAATATCGATAAATCTATCAGGAACAATCTGGGCTCGCCCTTCAAACCTGACCGTGGAAAGTCCTTCTATGAACTGCTCAGGTAAAGACCCCTGATAATATGATGTTAAGAAGAAAGAATAAGAAAACACAAGATAATGTTATGGAAAAGTAAAGACAAATCTCAGATGTAGAATTACATTCTGCTCCACAGACGACAGTTCGGAATGGCCAGTCCTGCAAAGCCAAGTGGAGGATAGGGCAATAGCAAGGCCAGCATTTAGATACTGATGCTCACCTTCAAGCCCAAGTTTTTTACCATGTAGTAGCTCAGGATCCAGTGATGGCACTACTGTGAGTTGTACCTGTGATGTGCAAAATTGTTACAATCCATTCAGAGGATTGGTTATATCGTAAACACTTCCTAGCTAGTAGCCTGGTAGAGTAATAATCAGCCTTCAACTATCAGAGATGCTCTTATTTTTATTTTTAAAATAATAGTGCCTAACAAATTGGTCTAGTGTAGCAAATGATAGAAAATTCGGATTGTATAAAGTCAACTTGACTTTGTTTCAAATATAAGGTAGTATGAACAATGCATATTCATAAAGCTGTATTAAAATAAAATTAAGACATTACAGGTCAGATCTTATAGTAATTATATGAATGAATTCATGCATGTGTAATCATGAAGGAATGGGACTAGCGAATAGGCGAATTCTGCACATACATCCAACTGGGAAGCCTTATCTCTAAGCACATTCATGGCTTCTTCAGGTTGAAATACAGTACAAGCTGGAACTCCACGCTGCACCAAAGTGAAAGGACGAAAATAAACTTTAAATGATTATTCCAAGACGTTTATGCTTTAAGGAAAGTCTTTTGAAGCAAACCTTGAAGATACCAGCTTTCTCCGAAGCTATCTCACCAAGAGTATTTCCTATTTAGATAAATTCAAAACGGAAAGAAAGCAACAAGCCAACAACATTTCAAAACATCATGACGATAGAATCTAACTAATCAAAATTATGTTTACACAAATAGTAGCCAATGAATTCAATTTAATCAAGTACTGCTGGTGCAAAATATATCTTCAACTCAAAGAATTATTTAATTTACTCGCCATTAGTATCACATCTGTTAAGGTTGGCAACATAACTGCTAGCAATTAAACTTAGACAACTAGTGTATACTTCGCAGTTCTCAGTTCTCTCTTTTCTTTCCTGGTATCCCAAATTCCCACTAACCTCCCATCCTATGTACACAGCACTCCATAATCAGGATTATTATTTGAGCCAACAACTGGTAGTTAGCTAGCACATTATGCCAATGCTTGACATTATAAATTTGGAACTAATGAAGCTTTTCAAACGATATACTCTTTTTCCTTCCAGCAAGTGCTCTCATATATGCAACGCAACCTCTTTGCTCATGCATAAGCCAAACTGAACACAAACAGTTGAAACACATTTGTTTTCCAGGAAAAACAATTGTCAAGGTTAAGAGAAGGCTAACCAAGAAGTTCCATGTGGTCATAACCCAGAGAAGCTATACCACACACAATGGGTGCCTGGACCTGAAACATTAAATTCTATGAAATTGCTATGCCTTGATGTATGTTTCTACTTTCATAAATAGATGAAGAACAAATTACATCTGAAATGCCTTGAAATGCCTAATTATTTAAACCAAAAGAGAATGTGCATACCACATTGGTAGCATCAAAAGTTCCACCTAAACCAACCTCCAAGATAGCAACATCCACCTTCATTGATGACAATGAAATATTATCGTTCTAATCGCCCAAATAATTGAGCAAATAAAGCCTGTCCAGAAAAAGATTAAAAGGCACACATCAAACCTGCTCATCCGAAAATATTTTGAATGCTAGTAATGCAAGGAAGCGAAACAAGTGAGGCATTGGTACATCCTCACTAGTTTTTTCCTGTGGAAAAGAAAACTGCATAGTATCAAACAGAAAAAACTAGAAAAACTTTTAATTCAAAAAGTCTAAAAATGAAACCATGACAATTATCAATACAGCATTGGAGCATGTAACCTTTTAGTAGTCTGAGAAATATAATACAGTTGGATGATTGTACCAAATTAATCTGGATTGAAAAATAATATCAGCATTACCACTTTCCTTTAGATTTGAGCTAGAAAATAAATAAGAACTACAAAACCAGCATAATCATTTAATAGATGGTTGTAGATCTAACCTACTTGATACTCAAAACTCCAAAGGTGAGCATCTAGCTATAAAAAAAATTATAATCTTCGTAAGGCTATAATTACAAAAGATTTTGTTATGGTTAGAGCACCACCAAGAAGAAATATGTTGTACACTATTTCAAAAAGCATCCACCAAAGCAACCTTTTCTACCTATAAAGTTTTAACTCCGTTCAAATGCCTAACCTTCTATTACGCCCCTCATAAAATATATACATATATAACATAAAAATGACTATCTACAATATATTCTAGCAAATGCATCAAAATGGCATTCTATATATTCTACAAAAAGTCCATACTTAAAGAAACAAATTTCTAAGCTCATGGTTTGGTTTTATATAGTTTTCGAACTTTTCATTACTTTAAGAATATAAGGCAACTCAGAATAAAAAAATATAGTTTTACATGTACAACAAAATTCAAAGCCATCATATATTTTACCATCAGATGAACTTATGCCTTACAAGTAATAATAATAAATCAAATTGACAAGTAAAATACCTTTAACCTATTATAACACCACCAGAAATAGGCTAAAAATTTCCCTTCACTGATGTCAATGCTGAAACAAACAATTTAGAGCATAGTTAAGATACTTATAATGAATTGTCAAGAAGCTATTCAAGAACCTACAAATTCAAAGTGGAAAAAAAGTTTGGACTTTTCGTGTAAAGCAGTTGGTACAGAAATAAAAAAAGACAATGTGATGCCCGTCGTTGCTCCAAAGAAAAATCAGTGGCTTTATTATGAGGACAACCTTCTGCAAACTAGCTACCTGAATGGCCAACTTCACTACTAACGAAAGTATGTAATATATAAAATAGTTACCCATCCAAGCGAAATCTTTCTCGAATATCAATAAGGTGAGGTGAAGTGAAAAGGCCAGTGCGGAAGCCACAATTACGCAATATGGATTCAGTAAAGGTGCATGTGGATCCCTATGCAAGTCCAAACAAAAAGAAAAAGTTAACACATCATTTACAAGCTATCACAATGATAATTTTCAAAGTTACAAAAATCTCAATTGACAATGTTAAAGATAAATGGAACAAAATAGAAGCATCCAAATGAAAGGGCACGAACATAACCTTTTTTTTCATAGAAAGTAAAAGAAACGTGTACATTAATTAAAAGAGAACATACAAACAAGAAGATGAGATATCTCCAAAAGAAAAAGTTTTTTCTTTTTGAAAGGCATGAAGAGAATCAAAGGATTGTAAGAACTTGAACTATTAAAATTCAGATGGAAGATGGATTGTACATAATGACTAATAGAGACTTCCTTCGTGCACCGAAAACAATCCTTTTGAAATAAATAAACAAATAATGATACCTTGCCTTTGGTGCCAGCTACATGAATGATCTTCATTTGCGACATGGACTCCTCTAAATCAAGCATCTATTATATTGAGTTAACTCAATAATCATCAGCTGAAGTATACTAGCAATAATTAAGTCTTAAGTTCCAGTAATACCTTTACATACTCAAATATCAATTCAAATCGATCTCCAGATTTATCACAGCGTCTACGGTTGACAATCAATGAGGATAGTGCATCCAATGCCTCTTCATAGGCTGTTTGCGATGTGCCCTCACCTTCAAAAGCACCAATCACAGCTCACAAACATTTTTAGTTTTATATGATAGAAATGTTGAACACATTAAAAGTCGTATTGAGATCAAATCGAAATGTGCTACCTTCTACCATGGTTACTAAATGACCCCCTACTACTCCAATATCTCGAGAATTCAGCCTTAGCCTAAACGTACATTCACTAGTCCAAAAGATTCAACGGACTGGTAAGCAACACCTTCACGTTGTCACCCTCAAACATTTCCTTCTCTCCAGGCTGCAAAACAGCTCATGTTTTTTAGATACAGGAAAAAATTTAGAATACACCCGAAATACTCTCAAATAAAATCCATCAAACAATCAGGAATGTCCAATGTCAAGCTCATGAAACAACCCCTCCGGCCTAAAAAAGAAAAAACTATAACCATTTTGCATTCTCTTCTCTTAACTACTTAAGATAGGCTTCAGATTAGGTAGAGCATTTGGATCATATCCATTACATTGACTAGTTTTTTCATTGTCTAGTTTATTCATAGCTTTAATTAAGAGTATATTCAATAAGGCATTTGATAAAAATCACTTGAATCAACTATCTTGCGCGAAAATTCAATATGGGTGTCCACGGATGTAGCTAACATTAAGTTAGTAAACCACCTAAATCTATGAATTTGTATCTCAGTTCTATTATTATTATATTGTGGTTCCCGTTTCTTTTACACTATTTACCTACCGAAAAGAAAAACAAAAAAAAACAAAGACGGGTCCATTTTCTTAATACTTTTCCAACAAGCAGTCGAGTAATGTACAATAAAACATAATCACAGATTACATTACCAAATGTTCATGCTCAGATACGAACAGAGTCAAAGGGGAAAGGGGACCTTATCTTTTTCAACAAACCCTAACGTCGGATAAGCTGAATGCAGCGGCCGGAGACGGAAAGTGGGGGCAGCTAAGGAAGAGAGAAAGATATCGGCAGAAGTGGAAGATGGTGACCAAGTGTTTCAACAATCGAAACAGAGGGTAATGGAAGATTGTTTAGGCAGGATTAGAATTCGGGGTTTATCAGAATCAATCGGATGGATTCACTGAAAATAACAATTCGAGAAGGAGCTGCTTAAGCTGTCGTTTGAAGGTCTCTACTGCGTTGACAAATTGCTGTAAATTCTAAGACTCAAAAAAAAAAAAAAAAAAAACCTGTAGAAATCGAAACCAACCCATCCTTGGATTTCTTATCTTGATAGGTTAATGGTAACTTTTGAAGATGGATGGCAGTAATTAATTATTTATTTGATAATTATTATTAGCAGCGGAATAATAGGTTTGATATTAAATTTAATAAAGTAGTTTGATAAGCACTTAAAAATATTACCAAAAGTAATTTTTAAAGAGTACTTTATTTTTATTTTTTTTACCAAAAATAAATCTAATTATAAATAGTAAAAGGAAAATGAAAACAATTGATATCTTGATGTAAAAATATGAGATTATTATGAAATATTAGTTTTAGTAAAATAAAAATAGTTAAGATCAAGAGATAAAAATTTGAAAAATAAATTAAATTTTAATAGAAATTAAAATAGAAAACTTAATTAAATAAAAATAGAAGGAAAAAAGGGAAAGCGTATAAGAAAGGAATATATAATTAAATAAAAATGAATAAAGTGATTAGATTTAAAAAATTATAGATATATCAAAATGCAAAAATATTTATGCATGAACTCAATTAAGATTCCAATTACCATTCAGACAATATATTGGTAAATTATATTAAGTATTAAACTATATTACAAAAAAAAATGGAGGGTCAGCTTTTGAGATCTGAAGCATGATCTACCTATTTACTTCAAAAAAAGTAATTTAAATTTGATTATTATATAAAAAATAATAATAATTGAGTTAATATTAATTAATATTATTAATAATTTTAATACGAGTAAGGAATTTACCTGTTTTAAAATAATAATAATAATAATAATGTAATAGACAACTTAGATTACATAATTAATGCGAAATTAGTACAATAAATAACCAAATTGTTGTTTAAGCCATAAGCTTCAACCAGATTTTTGCACCAACATACATGATTGTATATGTCAATTATGAAAGTTCATTTCCAGCTGTAAAACATTTAATAAGACTTAAATACATCATTGCATGCTTCATTGTCATGTTTGGCCTACAAATAATAGCCTTTGTTCTTATTATTGAGAAAATTATTTATTACTTGTATATAGTTTTGTCAAACCCTATACACTACTCCCAACAACTTGCTATACTTTCTATCATTTTCATGGCCATTAACTTTAAATTAAGACTTTGTTAATCATAGCTCCTCAAAAAACACTGATTTGTATTTGATAGTAAATAGTGATTCTTAGCCACTCGTTAAATCCTCTGTCAAATTACTTCATCAAATATATCATTCAACCACTACTAACATCAATTCCAAAACAAGTAATTAATTATTCAATTATTATTAGCATCAATCCCCAAATAAGTATTCGATCACTATTAACCATTCCACTCCTCTTCACACCACACTTTCCTACCAAAAACCAACCCACTCTAATAGTTATTGCATCTTTTTTATATTTAAAAAAAAAAACTGCACCTAAATAGATACCCTCTAGGCACTCATACTCAATTCAAAACCCGAATGACAACAATTTCAAACTCGAGACCCCACTAAAGGAACATATTTTGGACACCACAAGTCTCTAGCAACTAGACCACCCTAAGATAGAGTAAATTAACACATCTAGTTTAGCATAACAAGTTCAAGAAAACTACAAACTCTACCTATAGGCTATAAACTATTGATTCAATTAAAAATAGTTTAAGATTCGCTGAACTTTTCAGTTAAATCAGAAGGAATCATTGAACTTGTTTAATAAGAAGCCAACAATCTTAACAACTAGGATTACTTGTTAAAAAGTATCACATTACGAAACTTATAGATCTGAATCGTATTTGAAAATAAGATAACTCAACGTTGGATCAAATCAATCAGCTTTTACCCCCAAATGCACAATACTTAGAACATGAACATTAAGACATTTTCATTTTTCTTGCTGGAAGGTGAGACTCAAAATGCAGAAAGAAATCTTGCACCAAACATGTTCGGGATTCATTTGTTCCTATAAGTTTTTACTATCTACGATGGGACGGGATGTAACGAGCATAAGTACCTTCGATATCGATCGACGATATGCATACAACATTGACAAGAATAAGTATCCTAGATTTCAACATATATCATTAAGCATGAACTCTATGAAGACTAGCATTTTTCAACAAAAAAACACGGTTTAAACTTTGGCTTAAACAAACAAGCATATTCTTACTCCTAAATCTACTCCCACATATTCCCCAATTTACTAACTGAAAGCATTGAAGGATATATACTTCTTGTCAATATGAGTTGAGATTACCAGTATAGTTGTATCGAGCTCGAATGTTGTGATGGTTATATCTCGGATCTCCATAATCGACAGCCTTGATGACCATAGCTTCACGGCGTCCATCTTGTTCTTGAACCGCACCAAACACAATTTCATTTGTCTCGCAACTTTTCTCGTAGTAAGTCGTTGGGCCTGCTGAATATTGCCGATGGTGATATTGCTGCTGCTGTTGATGATGGTGCTGTCTCTGCTGCTGTTGATGATGTTGTATCTGCGTCTGTTGCTGCTGAATCTGCGGCTGTTGATGATGATGCTGTAGTTGCGGCTGTTGCGGCTGTTGCTGCTGTTGATGGAATTCTTCACCCCACCCACTAAAATAGTTCCTGTTCGGCTTAAACTGGTGAGATCGATCGAGGTCTTGTGTCATGAATGGATAGGTTTTTTTGACTGTGGGAGTTTTTGTTTCAATGGACGGTGGCTCATCGTCATCTGGAATCACAAAGCTTTCTTGCAAGGGCCAAGTGTTTGGATGTCTGTTAACTCGTTGTAACTGCTGATGGATCTGGCTATTGAGAGGCTTCCTTCGAAATCCAGACAACAATCCCCCAAAGATATCGGCCAAAGATGAGCCACCATTGACGAACAGCCTACCAAGAGAACTGAAGAAGCCTTCCTCCAGTTTCTCTGGCTCATCTTCTGTTGGAATCAAGGACGGCCTCACAGACTTGAGAGGAGGCCGTTGGTACGGGGCAACTGCTGCAGCTTTCATCATTTGATGACTTCTTACATCCTCATCCTGCCACCCAAAAGAGAGAGAGAAATAAAAGTGATGAATATGATCATATGACAAGGGGCTTTAAGAGTCCATTTCATATCCAACCAAAGATCCCCAATAAAATCTTCATCGGTTAATGGTTAACACAACCCAGTGGTCTAATAGCTTAGACCCTATTTGATAAACGTTTGGTTTTAGAAATTTAAGCCTTCAATTACTACTCCTACACATAGTTTTCATTACTTTGATAAAACAATAGCTTTTAAATATTTGTTTGGTTTAAGAAATTTGATTAGGATTCACCTACTTACTTGAGAGAAGATGAAACATATGTAGAGAATTTGAGTAAAACACAAGTTTAAATTTCTAAAACTAAAAACAAAAAATTAAATGATTAGGGCCTAAATGGTTATCAACCGAAGGCCTTAAATATCAAATCAGTTTTGATAACCTCAAATGGTTTTGTTTTAAAAAAAAACAACCATCTCTAATGAGTTTTCTTTAATACAAAAACGTGTAAAAGCACAATTAGCCTGCCTATGATAGCAGAGATATCAAAGACAAAGGAAAAAGCAGTAGAAACCATAGAGATAACAAAAACAAGAGTCCAGTTTCAAGAAGCTTGGACAAAATTATAACTCGACTTACAAAATCGCAACCCACTATCATCTACTAAGGGCAGTACCACACCAACATGTTCATAACAATGTGAGTAAATTTGAAACGGCATAAATATTTATTTGAAACGAGAAGCATGAATATAGCAAAAGAACTACCTTGGGTGAAGAAAACATTACTTGCACTCTTCGTTGGAGCAGAGCGAGTAGGTAACCGAAAATACCAGCAGCAACCAACAATAATACCCCTGGAGATAATAGATTTAATGACACCATAAGAAGAGACGAAGAGATTATTTGCTAAAATTGATTAATGAAAACAGCAGGAATGAGATTGATTTTTCACTCTACCCAAGTTGAGACTATCAGCATATTGTGTATTGCAGTCATCATAGTTGAGTTCAATCTCTCGAATTGCCTTGTTTCCTCTGTCAATAACTAAAAGAGAGCAGCTACTTCCCACATAAACAACATCGAAATCATTTGAGAACTTTGCATCTTCACTTGGACCATCAATATGGCCACTCCCTTGGTTCCATCTTCCACCAGCAATAGTCGTAACCCCTGCAGTTAAAAGATCAGCTCACGTGTATAACAGTTTTTAGCCTATAACAGTCAACATTGCTAGAAGTTCCACGTGCTTAAACATTGCGGAGGTGTTTTGTTTTGTGTTACTAACGAGCTATCATAAATGAGCTTTTACAACTTCTCTTCAAACAACCATATCCAAACGAGCTATGGCAATCGCTCAAAATAATCACTCATTTCTAATCACTCATTTATAACCACTTAAAATAATCATTTATTTCTAACCATTCATTTTTAACAACTCATTTCTAACCTCTCAAAATAATCACTCATTTCTAATAACATCCAAACAAGTTATTGTCTGCAATCACTCTACAAAAATCATCATTCAAACAAGCTATTAGCTGCAACTCAACTACAAATAACTACATCCAAACGAGCTAGTATTAAAACTCAAATTCCTAATCACTCAAAATAAACAATTATTTATAATCACTCTATAATTCCACTTCCAAACACCTTTTGTAAGAGTCTAGATGTCCTGAATTTAAAACAAACGGTTACAAGAAAATGAAGATAAGTAGTTAATGATTTGGATCCTACTTCAAAATCAAATTGAATATTGAATTTCTGTGTTCAGAGAGGGAATCACCAGACTTTTTTTAGATATACCTGAGTCACTAATCTTTCTGATAGCCATATTCATTGTATCTGCAATATATATATTTCCCCTTTCATCCAAAGTAAGTCCTTTTGGATGATTCATTCTCGCTTCTCTCGGATGGCCATCAACATGTCCAGAGTATCCTTCCGCAGAACCTGAAACCAGTTTTGGTCTGCTAACTGCAAATCAACCAAAAACAGAAAATAGAAGCAAATTCATTACAAAGCACAAATAATGACAAAGGAATGTCACAGCACTGGAAAATTGCCATATTTTCTTAGTCTATAGAAGCTGGTATATTTCTTCCTTGATTTCAGGAAAAAGATTAATTTTGGGAGAAAAAATTAGGAGCATTTGTTAACCAATACCGATGGGTGATAGAATTAAATTTACTCCAACCCATCAATTAAAGCTTTTGGGTTAATTGTGCGATTAAACATAACTTAACATGGTATCAGTGCACGAGATCTTGGATTCACATTCTAAGTGAGAAAAATGTTGGTTGATATAGCTAAATTCACTTCAACCCATCAGCCTAAAATTTAGGGTTGATTAGCGATTTAACAAAATTCAAACATATACAAACTTAGGAATGTGGCTTCCAAAGGAAGCTCAAAAGCATCTCTTTTTGATACAAAAGAACTTTGCCACAGAAATACATGAAAAGCAATGAAAGAAATGAAGGACCAAAACTGCTACCATCTAGAAAAGTCCCCTCTCAGAAGTGGCAAGAAAAGCTATAACTAAGACAAGTACATTGTACTCAGAAGGTGGAGCCTTCTTCAAAACAAAAGTAAAATGTTCTAAACAATAATCAAAAGCTCAAGAAAGTAAGATCTCAGAAAGAAAAATAAGCAATCCAGAAAATACTTAACTAAGAAACCAAGTTTCCATTTGAAACTTGAAATCAAGAATGCCAGTAAAAATAAAAGTAAGCAGTTCAATCATCATCATCATGTGGCAAAGAGAAAAAACATCAAAATGTCAATCCCAAAAGCTGCTTACATCGAGACAATGGCATTGAGATCTTATAGATGTTACTGTTTTCAGCATCTAAAATCAGAAGCTCCCCACTAGGCGATACCTCAACGGAATATGGATCGATTCCCAGCTTACTGCCATCGAACACAGTCTCAACTATGTATCCACTCTCAAATTTCATCATCGAACGGCTGGAAACAGCTGAGAAAATTGAGCAGAAAACCCCATTTAAGAAAAACTCATTTCCCTATGCAAAAATTAAAGAATTCGAGACAGTAAAGTAAAGATCCATACCTGTTTTGGCACTGGATTTCATAGACCATAACTTCTTCACAAGAGAAGAAACCACATTAGAAACAACCCCACGAACAATTTCTGCTCAAAAAGTGGAAATGCAATAAGGTAAGCAACATATAGAATAGGGGAAAAAATGCAAAAATCACAAGAACAAAAACATGGGTTCTTCTCATTCTTAATCTTTTTCTCTATAACCATCGTGATCATCATCATCTGATATACTTACTTCCAGGAGGCGTAGCAGAAACAGAGGAAACCCCACCAAAAATGAGAAGAAAAACGAGAGCAAAAGCAACCCAAATCCTCGCCATTGTCGAAAATGAGGAAGGATAGAGCAAAACCCTCAAAAACTTGATGAATTAAAGCAACACATTTAGAGGAACAAGACCCAAAATAAAGCGAAGCGCTTTTCTCCACTACATATCAAGCATGTGGTAGCCTTTGATTTTCTTTCTCAGAAGGAATGACAGTGAAAGAGACAAAGAACGTTTAGTGGTTTTAGAAGATGCAATTGAAGAGAGTGAGCTGTGGAAAGAGTGAAGAAAATAAAAAGGAAAGGTAAAGCCAAAAAACCAAAAGAAAGCCAAAGCGAAAACAGGGCTGAAGAGAATGGTTAATTAAGGCAATGGATTTATGCAAGTATTGAGAAAGAAAGAGGCGAATCAAATTCCCCTGGCTTTAGTGCTTTTAAATAATACTTCATTTATTACTTTTTATTATTATTATTATTATTATTATTAACAAGAATAAAGACTGTATTAAAACTTATAATCTGTATTAAAACTTATAATCTCTGTTCTTAGTTATGTTTGGTTGAGTTTATGTATTTTGGACAATATTTTTTGACTTGATTGGAGGAAATTTTTTCAGTGAGTAAATATTTGAACATAAGTAATCTCTTAATTGTTAACTTTAAATTAATTCTAATGGTCAGAAAAAATATTAAGGAGTATTTATTTCGTGTATTAATCCACTATTAAAAATAAATTTTTATAATTTCACTTCAAAATCATTTATAATATTAACTCACCCAAAACAGTTTTACTTAGCTCAATCATCTATTTTTACAGCTCATTTGTAGTCATTTATGTCTAGTCATATATTTGTAACTACTAATTTTTAATAATTCATTTTGATAATTTATTTCTAACCGCTTATTTCTAACTTTTCAAAATAATTACTTACTTTTAATCACTTCAACCCAAGTTATTTTTTATCTCTATGCTAAATTGCTAAGTTGTGTGTTTTTTTATGAGTAAACGGTTGAAATATCACTAACAAAAAAAATAACTCAGCGATATTATTGTATATTTAATAACTAGAGATAACAAGTGAATGTTAATGCATCATTTGTGTCAGCTAGGTTCGCTTTGGCCAAATATTTTATTATTAGATCATGTGAGTTTATTATCTAACAAAAATCCATCTAATAAAAAAATTGTTCTTTGATTAATTTATATATAGCATTAAAAAAAATAAAAAATAAAAAAGAGATTGTTTTTTTTTTTTTTTTATGGTTAATCTTTTGATTTCTTTCCCCTAAGCTCATCACGTGGTTTTCCATCTGAGATCTCAATTATTATGATTGGAATATTATGTTAATAAGAATGTTTTCTTTGAATCTCTTAATTAATCTTCTACGGTCAAAATTGAACTTTATAACTTTAATGTTTATACAGTATGTTGTGTCAAGATTAATTTTGTTTAATCAAATTGTGTATTATTATATATATTATCATGGACCATCCATTTGCTTGTTGGGTTTGGTGAAGTCATGATTCATTGCTTTAAATAACCATCATTTATGGTTAATTTACTAATTTATACAAAAAAAAAAAAAATGATACTTTATCCTTATTTTGGATAACCATTTAATATTTGATTTTTTTTAAATTAAAATTAAAAATAGTACTTTTATATATGAGTTCTCTCACTTTGTTCTTATGCTTTTGCCTACTAGAAAAACCAAAAAAAATAAATTAAAAAAAAAACAAAAGCAAAAAGTATGTTATTGTTTTCTAAATTTGACTAAGAATCAAAAATATTAACAATCATATAAAAAAAATAGAAGAAAACAATATTAAGTTAAAAATAAAAAACAAATGATTATAGAACTGAGCTGAATTCTAATGAACAACATCAAATCAGTGTATTAAGTTTTTCTTTTTACATGAACAAAAATAGAAGATGATTAATTTTCAAAACTCAATTGATTCTCACATGTCACAACTTTGCCCATGTTAAAGGTGCCCACAATTTCAAGCCAATTCATGCAAACACGGAAGGACGACAGTGTAATGGTACAAGATACAAGTTTTATCCATACACATACATTATTCCAAACTAAGTAATCTTTCAAACTAGATTTATTCATCCATATCATACAGTAAACCTTGTATCATAGTTTCACCTGACCGAGTATCGAGATGGATCAAACACTGCATTACGACGTCCAGTCCCACCAGGTCAGATGCTCTCCCTCGTGAGTTTGCTGATCGACTGTTGTATAAACATCCGAGAAGTAACCCCGACCATCATCGCTCCCGTCCTCCTCCTCCGAGTGCACTCCAAAAACTGACAAGACACAGCCATGAAAGTCATTGCTCAAGAGATATGAATCCCCACTGTCTAAGAGATGAGGACTATCCTCGTCCAGTACTGCACTTCCATTACTTCTGCAACTATGGTGTTCCTCAATCTTCATGCTATGTTGCACAACAGGAACAAGGATTCGGTCTTCCAAAATTGGCTCGTATTTCTTAGCTTGAAATGAGGATTCAACCACTTTTTTCGATTGAAGTTTCTCAGTTAAAGAAGCTACCTGAGTTCAGTAATTGAGCAGGTGAGTAAGTAACAATTACAATACCGAGTCCTTTAATTAATTTACCATTCCATGACATTTTTCTTCCATGATAAAGAAAGATCCAGGAAAGTAACACATTTGGTTCTGATCTTAGAAATTTGGTTTCAGAACCTATGCCAGACTAGCATGTTAGTGCCCAAAAGTTCGAATTTAATTGTAAGTTGTGAAACCCATATTTTGAACATATGTGATGCATTTATAAGTACAAAAATATATGTTCATATCTTATATAATGTAAATTTTAGTGGCCCTTAGTTTTGTACGTGTTGCAAGTATACATAAGGATGGGCTCTCTAAAATGCCAGTTACACCTAAGAGGGAGAGAGAATAATGTGCCAAATAGGGTCGAAGGAAGGGGGACGTGAATTGAGGTGAGCATGATGGATTTGGAATTGGGCAATGCAAGCACAAATTCTGCTATATCAGGTAAGATGTCGAAGTTCATCTTTGTACATCTTTAAGCCTTTATTCTCACTCAACAAAGCTAGAGGCAGTAAAACACTGAGATAGAAATGGTGATAGTCGTTGGTCGGTAAGTGAGGATTCTTGCTTAATCAATTACTGATTCTGAGTATTTAACACGATGAATTAAGTTCAATAAGATGTTTATGCAAAGTAGGGAGGGAAGTAGCAAAATGTATGGTAGATTGTTTAAGCGTGAAGTGTGGATGTATGGGTGTTTTTATGACTGCAAGGGTGAAGCGTGAATTTGATACACCCTCACACTATTGGTGTATTCCCGAAGAAATGAGAGAAAAAGTGGGGGAGGAAGCTGTTAGAAAGTGTGGGCATCCATCTCAAAACCAATTGGCTATGAGAGGAGTACCCCACCCTATCTTTAAACATGTTGAAGAATCCCCACCCTTCCAATATGGGACATTTGCCACAAGGTGAGTATCTTCAACAATCTCCAACATGCCCCTCTCAATATGGCGCCATTTATGAGAAAGTCATCTTGGACTAGATCTGAATTTGTGGACCGAAATAATACTCGTTTTGGCTCACTCGCTTGGGTTGGATCCAACTCTTTGAGGTCATGAAATGTCCGCTTAAGTATTTTGCCCGCTTAGGTGGGGTCCTCGGAATTTTGGGAGTCTAATAACCTGAAGCTCTGATACCATGTTAGAAAGTGTGGGCATCCATCTCAAAACCAATTGGCTATGAGAGAGTAGCTCACCCTATCTTAAACATGTTGAAGAATCTCCACCTTTCTAATATGGAACATTTGCCACAAGGTGAGTATCTTCAACAATCTCCAACAGAAGCTGAGCTGGAGCTGATGCAAAAGAGTGGTCCTGCAGTGGGACCCATTTAGTATATCCTTTATTTTTACTCAATATGTTTTTCCTTACTTCTGTGTGTGAGCTGGAAAGGACCTTTTAAGCTTTCTTTCTCTTTTTGGTTTGTCTATCTGAATTTTACCAACATTTGGTAACTCTCTTTGAGAATTAAGGGAGAGTCTAGAGCCTCTTGAATGTCTCTAGGGTTTTGATATTTTAATACAACAGCAGGGTTGTATCTTTTGTTTACAATAGGCTAGGATTTGTGTATATTTCTGCCGTAGTACATAATGTTTTGTTGTGAACCTAATCTCCTTGTAGATGTTCGAGGTGTTGTGAATGTAAAGCAAGTCCGATATTCAGGTTGTAATTTAATAATGCTGAACTAGAATTTGTAAGTTGGTTATGGTTATGAAGGTTGGAGATGTGTTGTTTTCATATTCTTCTTATTGAGAGCTTTGCTTAGACTAATTTAGACTAATTTTTCAGCTGAGAAGTTGGCTCAAGAGTTGGAAATTGACAATCGCCCTGTTGATTTAAATTTCAGGGTGTTACATAGGCTCACTAGTTTACAATATGGCCCAAGGCTAAATGTGATTATGAACCAGTAAAATTAAGGCTAAATTATAAATTGTCTTGGAACTTCTCAGAAGATATTGATTTACGCTATTAACTGTAAAAAGTGTTTAATAGGTTTTAGGTTTATGCCTCTTTGGTCCTTAAACTAGACCAAACTATAAAAAATATGAAACGTGTCTTTAAACTTCCAATTTTGTGTCGCATAGATACTCAGATTTCCAATTGTCTATTTCTATGGGTTTTTTTTTTTTTTGAAATTGAAGAGTCTGCTGGACATGGAAGTAAAATTTTAGAGTTCTCTTAGACATAATTTAAATTTAAATCTAAGAATTCACGAACAATTCATTTATGTTAAGAAGATGTCACATCAAAGGCAGCCAAGCAATCAAATATCAGAAAATGTTGAGATTTCAGCATCTATAGAACTTAGCATAGAATGCAAAAGATTTATGGACAATTAATAATGGTTATGAAACAAAGGGTGAATCTCCACAGTAAAACATAAGTGCCAAGTGTCAAACTGTATAGCTTTCAGTAAGCATAGATACCTCAGCTTTGAGCTTTTCATTCTCCCTGACAGCCAAATCGTAGCTAGAACGAAAGGAATCATATGAAGATTTCAGAAGATCATAGTCCCTTTCAAGCTGCTTTGTCTTCCATCGAGCTCGGCGGTTTTGAAACCACACAGCCACTTGCCTTGGCTGCAGACCCAGCATCTTTGCTAGCTCAGTCTTGCGCTCTGGCTCCAGTTTGTTTTCTGCTTCAAAACTAATCTCCAGCAGATGCACCTAATCATTGGCCATGAATAAAGGTAGATCAGCACTACAGGCTGATGACCACAAGTACAATAGGAAATGAAAAATAAGTACAATATGAAAAACAAAAAACAGAACAGAAACAAACGGTCGTCTCAAGAAGAACTTGATATGTTGTACCCAACTATACTGGCCATGTAAGCGATTCCTCCATGGGAATTTTCCTTCATCATTTTATCTAGAAATAGCTAAGTTCAGAATTCAAGAATGATGCTTACACTCACTACGACAATTTTCACCGATCATAAATTTTAACTCTACGACATTTGGATGTCAAGAAAGTCCATATAAATAATTTCTAGGTAGGTAGTCGCAATGGATTGAATCAACTATCTTTTGCACCAAGCTACCTGCTTGATTTTTTCTCACCAGAGAACTTGTAAACGAGTAAATCAGCATAGATTCAAAGGTAATCAACAACATCAAATGAGTGTAATTCATCCAGTTCAGGCTTCAGATTCGACAGTCTCATCCATACCCACCCAGGATATGATCGGAATAGTATTGATTATTTACCTGTTCTTGAGTTAGCCGGCGCTTCTTCTCAAGCGGCTGGTCATCGTAGTAATCGTTGTCGAACAGGTCATCTGGAGAGCTGAAAAACGGTCGCTTCTTTGAAGTTTCCTCCATACCCATCGTGAACCTTGGTCCTAACATTTGCAGAATTACAGTTTAAATGAATTTTATCACCACTTCCTCAAATCATCAAAATAAAATGAAAATTACCTCGAAGAATGGAATCGCCACTCCCAAAAAACAGCATGTTGGCGTGAGCTGGAGACCGGTTGAAGACCAAACCATCCGACATCATCAATTACTCTTTTTAATACGAAACAAAAATCGAAAGGATCACCGACGATTAACAACGGCGGCGAATGGGACAGAGAGATCCGAATCGAGGTAGATCTTTATTAAAACGCAAAAAAATTAAATAGGGCTTGGAATTTTCAGCGATGGAGCTGAAAATTAGAAAATCATGAACTTGTGGCGGAAGAAACTGGTGCTCCAAAGTAACCTAGCCGGTGTTCCCAATGGAGAAATGCAAAACCCCATCACACCACCAGCTCTGTTATTACCCAGCGCTTCGTCAGTCTCGAAAAACCTATGAGAAAACACAAAATCAAACCACGAATCAGAGTTAAATCATAGAACGAAATGAATATTAAAGAAAAATAAAGAGATTATAGAAGATAAACTACGAAAGTAAATAGAAACTCCGGCGCCGGGCAATCAACGCCGCGGCGGAATTGATTCAACGACGAAGTGTGCAAACCTCTGGTTGTTATTAGCGGGTAAAATTGATAGTGGGGGTTTGAGCGGTTTTTATAGTCGTCAAGGATATGAAAAGACTAGAGTACCCTTGTTGATTCGGACCATCCACTTGCTTAATATCCAGCCATCCAGAATTGGTGTGCTTGCTTGAATATATATAAATTCCGGCGATGAACTAATTGATGATGAAAGAAGTAGCACACGTATTAATTAAAGAATTTTTACCTTTTCAATAGGGACAAATAACCACAAAGCGAACATAGAATAGAGAACCCTAAAAAAGCATTTTTCTAATGGCTGGATATTAAGATATCTATATAATTTTGAGGCAAAAAAATAATAATAATAATAATAAATTATAACTCATCTAAATGCTCTCGTGGAGCATTTTACATTTGACTAAATTTTCGAAGATGCTCTAACGTACGGTTTATCATGTTTCATTGTGTTAAAAACTTTGATGTATATATATTTTTCAAAAAAAATTAAAAAAAAAAAAGTTTGATGTATATATATGATAAATGAGACACTCCATCGTAATTACACTGCATGATGATAATTTGGATGATAATTTTCATTGTTTGATCGCAGACAATCCCTCGTTTGAATATAATAATAAATGAGAGATTATTTTGAGAAGTTAAAAATAATTGATTAGAAATCAATGATTATTTTGAGTGGTTAAAAATAAATTATTATTTTTAATGTTTAGAAAAGATTATTAATTACAATAACTAGTGTAAATGTGTTATCATTTGAAAAACGTAAAAACTTATTTTTAATAGCTCACTAATATCACAAAATAAATACCATCTTTAGTCTATATGTTTAAGATACAATTTTATTTTGGGATCTAAACTTTTGATATTATGTTCACTTTTAATTCTAATGTATGTTTTTTGTTTACTTTCGAATGAATTAATTTATAGAGAAGATACCACAAAGTTAACCGAGAGAATATTATACTCTCTTATATGAATGACCATAATACTAAATTAGATTATAATTAATCAATCAAATCAACATATCATCAACCTTTTTCCATAATTTACAATTATTTAATAAATTTTGTTTCTAAGCTGTTAAATACTTAAAAACATTAAATTATAGATAATAAATTCAATATAATAATGATGAAACTAATTAGAAATTATTGTTTGTTTTTTTTAGAATTTACTATCTTGAATCTTATATAAAATAATGTAATGTGTGTCGTTAATTATAGTGAATAAGTTTTGTTTGAACCCGTAAAAATAAAAGAAAAACAAGTTTTGTTTGAAACATTTCACATTTAGTTATTAATTTATATTTTAAAATGTATGTTGCAATATTGTGAGCAAACAAAATCTCTAGGGCAAAGAGCTTGGGTATATAAGGAAGGGACAACTCCTCAATTTATATAAGACTTCTTGTATGACATCGATAGGGAGATTTGTAGATGTTCGTTGTCCACAATTAAGTGAGAAAATTGTTGTAAATAGATTAAATGCAACTCAAAACTTATTACTTTCTATTTTAGTGAAGGCTATGCCACAAAAGAATAAATATATGTGTGTGTATGTATGTATCTATACTTATATACATACATATTATATATAGTATTAATTCAAGAATAAATTCTTTTATCGTCTTCTATCCGACAATTTGGTTTTTGCCCATACATATATATATATATATATACATACATACATACATATAATAAGGTACGGGATTCGAAGTCGTGACGATATAATTATTAGGTTAACTAAGGTGGCAAAATTTATTAACTTCTTGTTGGCCGACGAAAACAAATAATATATTAAACTATGGTGGGGAAGCATATTATAAGCATAATATTTCTTTCATTAAAGTAATTCGATGGTTACATTTCATACAAAGCATGATATAGTTTGTATTGTGTACCGTGTTGAATGTTGATTTGTTCTTGACTTGAAAGTGCTTCCAAAGAAGGAAAAGAAAAAAGATGGCATATTTTGATTTTGATGGATGTCTCATGGATTCCACATTTTGGGTGAGTCATGTTATTGCATTTTAAACAACAATTCAAAGATTAATTGGTAAAAGAAAAATTATAATAATAATGAAAATTTGCACAAACCACTAGTAAAATATGATGTTTGTAGCGATTAAATCTTTAAATTTTTAATTTGAACAATTACCTTCTCTAAAATTTGAAAAATGTTGCAATTAACGCTTCGTAAGTTAATTTTAAGAGATTTTCATATGTGTGAAGACGGTAAAATTGTCTAAAAAATATTTAGTCTTTCTTTTGTCTCTCTAACTACTTATAACTAGAGAAATTAATAACTTCTTATCTCTTATAAATTTATAATAAAAATTTTATAGTTTTTTAGATGTGTATATTTGTTAATGAATGGATATATTCAATATATATCACAGTAACTTTCTCAAGAATATTTAAAAAAGATGATTAACTATTTTAAAAAAATTCAAATACATTTTTTTAACATAAAATATAATTAATTATTAATATAACATTAAATAAAACAATTTCAAACGCCACAACTAATAGTAACTCACAAAAAAAAAAAAAAACCATAATTCTAACCATTTCATTAAAAAAATTATCGATACAAATATATATTTTGTTGAGAAAATAATTATGACACCGAAATGATTAATTAATTAACAAATATACACACGTTTAAGAATTCATTAGTTTACAAAATTTTCATTATAAATTTATAAGAGGTACGAAGATATGAATTTCTAGATTTTGAGAAAGACTAAATATTTGTTGGACAATTTTACCATATTCACACATGTGAAAATCTCTTAAAAATGTTGATTGCAACATTTTTCAAACATTAGGTGGGTTATTGCTCAACTTGCATGTGGCTTTAATATTTTTACCGAGAATAAAAATCATGCAACGCTAAATCAGGGGAATCGTATGTGATTTGGAATGTGAGTTTCAACCATTTTAAGAACATATTTTTTCTTAAGTCCAAAACCATAAGAATGAAAACTGTATGTACAGTGGTATTTAAGTAACTTGCAATACACTAATAAATTCAGAAAATTATCAATTAAATTCGCGTGCAATAATTTTAGATTTTTGACGTATAGATAATAATTATATGCTACTTGACTATATACATAAACTTATGTTTTGTGTTTAATATATCTCATTAACGTTATTTTACAATTTTGTAATTTAAAATTTTATTTGACATATAAATTTAATACATCTATTGATATAAAATCCAATTAGGTATTAGAAGGGCACTATAATTTATTTAATATGATAGATGGACATTATAATTTGAACCCCACCCAATTTATTCCACCCAATTTCAAATGAAACTAAAACAAAAGCTTGGCAAAAATTATCAATTTTAGGCAATCATATGCAATTTTTTTAAAAAAACCATGGAAGAACAGCATCAACAACACCACCACCATAACCAACCAGAGGGTAGCAGAAACAGTTTTTGTTAGGGTTTAGATATTGTGGATTTTCCTTCTGTTTGGTATCGTTTTTGGTTATGGTTTCGGACAAGAATCAAGGCTGGGTTTTAGATTCCTTCTATTGCTACAAGGAATTCTGGTCTGTTTTATTGAAATTTCGTATAGAAATTCCTCAAGTTCAATTGAATTGGTTTAATCTCTCTGTTACTGTAGTATTCAATCACATTTCTACTGATGGAGTTGATTAAATTAGGGTTTACATTGAATTTGCAGGTACTGTATGGTAGTCAATGTTATTGGATTTGTTTACTCTGCACTTCAATCCTATGATCTTGTATGCTTTCTCTCCACTGGGAAACACATGATTCGTTATCACTTCAAGCAATACTTTGCTTCTTCATCGAATTTTCTGTCATTCATATCGAAGCCTTTTCTTACCTTTTCTTACTAAAGAATATGCAATCTCTTCTCATTAGGAGCTATTCTGTTAGTTCTAGCTTAAATCCTCTCAATTCACATGTTAATAGCTTATACTTATAGAACTATAACCAACAGTAGTGGTAGGGAAAACTTAGATTGGTTGAGAAAATTTCATTTGTTTTTCCATCTTTTTTGGCTTAGTTTTTGGGGCATCCTTTTTGTTATCTTTTCTCTGACTTACCATTATTTTAATGCCACCTTATCCTCGCATCTTTCTTATTTTTCATTTTCATATGGTTCAGATTTTAAAGAAAGAGGCTTTGTTTTGCAGCAAAGAATCTAGTATAGAAAAACATCACTTGGTTGCAAAAACTGTTATGGGTATGCCTAGCTTAATCTACTTAGAAAGACTTTAACGAAACCGCAAGCCTTATTTTCTATACCCTAAAAGATGGAGAAAGCTATGAACTTCGAAGTATGCCACATTGGACGTCCTTGGTTTGAGACCACTCTTAGAAAACCTTTGAAGTGTGTTTCGGGCAGAGAATGAGAATGATTATGGGAGGAATGAAATTGGGAGAGCATGAGAAAGGGAATGATTATGAGAGAATGATTAATTGTGTTTGTGGTTAAGAGAATGATTAC
>JBBMEG010000027.1:1988086-2024796 GCA_037832605.1 Cyclanthera cordifolia
CCCCCCCTCAAATTCTAACCCGAAATTCATCCCTGGAAATAGAGTTTTTTAACACAATAATAAAAAGATCTAAAATAAGATATAATTGAATATTAAAATTGTTGAAGCCGAAAAATGGTCAACCGAAATCAACAATAAAGATTTGTTTATCGAAGACGAAATTATCTGCAAGATGAAAAAACTTTAGCCCACGATGTGGTGTGAGCCACATGGCTTCCGATACCTGAATCAGTAGGGTATTTGGATAGTATTTTAGAGAGAGTTTGAGCAATAGCTTACCGAGGGTTTATTAGCTCGGAATTGTTTGGCTTGAAATAGAGAATCCTTGATCTTTTATAGCCATTGGACTTGCAAATGTTGCAACTCACTTAATGACGCCTTAATAGTCAATTGTTTGAAACATCTGCCATTAAGTCGGGTATGAATATCGACATAACCTCTGACTGTTATACCTTAGAGGTGTAACGGTCTTGTCTTGGGAGTTACTTAGACTCGCTCAACCCTTGCGGGCCCTCATCCCATGGCCAACCCCTTAGGGGTATGAGTCTTCTCGATGTAACTCTTGGTCGTTATTGGTGGATCTAGTTGTCACTTGGACTCGGTCGGCTCTTAGGGGAGTCCTAACCTCCATGAATTTAATCGACCCCCGGGGGGTTTGGCCGACCAGTCGATTTCCAGGGGGGTTCTGGCCTTTTATGATCAACCCTCGAGGGTCCTAGTCAACTTTGGCTGAGCCTCGAGGATCCTGACTTTTTTCGGGTATTACGGGATATATTTTTCCTATTGGAAAAATATACAAGTGTAATAAAAAAAAAATAGAGATACATGTTAATTATAATTGGGTTAACCATACTTTCACTCCAAAAATATTCTTTAATCATACAAAATTCATAAAATCTATAATACAATGGCAGTTTTGGTATTGAATAATGTTATGTAATTTTTATAACACGATTTTTTTTTTTTTAACAAGAGTGAACATATTTTCATAGAATTAGACAAAGTATACGTAAACGTATTATTTTTTGGTTGAAAAAAGAAAAGGCAAGACGGAACGTATAATATGACAGATGGAGCTCAAGCGCAACTGAGTTATGTACTATAGGTTTAGACATTATGGAATTCGCCTTCAGTTTGGTATCTTTTCGGTTATATATAGCTTCGAACAAGGATCACGATTGGGCTTTGGATTCCTACTATAGCTACAAGGAATTCAGGTCTGTTCTATTGAAATTTCGATTGAATTTGATATCGTTCTATTGGTAATCTCTCTATTGTTTATATGTTTAAATCCATCATTTATAAATGTCGTTGAATAAAAAAAAAAAAAAAACTCCAATATATGTATAGCATATTATAAATTTATTTTACAAAGTTTAAAATTCAAATTAATATCTAAAAAAAATTCAAATTAGTAAATTTTAATTGATAAAATTTCAAGATGTATAAAAGTTGTCAAACTAAAAACAAATCATTGTATTTCTTCCATGAATAAATTTCACGTGCAGATTATGTTTAAATACTAATACCCTATATATTATATAAACTATGACAACCCACCCTAAAATCGAAGGACGTCCTTTGGTTTAGGGGAAGGAAATGAAAGAAGTGAGCATGTTTGAATGAATAGTTGAAATTTGTTGTTGGTATAAAGATTTCGAGGAACAGTTGCAGAAAAAAAATTGCTTTGTGAAGTGATTATTAAAAAAAAAAAAAAAAAAAAGAGAGAGAGAGAGAATAAAGTTTTTTAATACCTAAACAGATGTTCCTCTTTCACTGTATTGATTAAATAACAAAGAATTCAAAAGTCAATAACAAACAAGATTTTTTCAAAAAACAATGAAAAAAACAAACAAACATATATTATTTCCTTTTTAGAATTAATCATAAACTTTTTTTGTTTTTTTTTTGGATTTTTTGAAAAAGGTTTCAATATGAATATATATATATATATATTTTAAATACAATATTAAAATAATAATAATAATAATAAAAGAAATTCTAAAAATAAATCTCCAAACTTACCTAAATTCTCACAACCGCCCGACAAGTGTTGACATTAAAAAAAGAAGTTGGATTTATGGAGTGGTTAACCGCTCCAACCCAAAACCCAGTAATACCCTCAAAAGAACACCTTCATACTCTTTCTAATGTTTAGTGAGAGAAAGATCTTAAGAGAATCTGTATCGGGTTCGTCAATAGTTGTCTATGGGTACCATTGTGTGTCTTATATGACTCTGGTAAGCCTTTTAGGGTAGGTTTGTCTATGGGCGTTACGAGGGCTTCAAGGGGAGCAATGGAAATGGAGCTCAATCAGAGCTGAGTTCTATATTGTAGGAGCTGTCCAAGAATGAGCTGTTGGATGGAAGTAAGAAGAAGGTGAATCGTCGAGTGAAGGTTGAAGGAGGTTCTGTCGAAGACTGATGAAGACTCACAATGGTTATGACTTTGAGGATGGTATGTCGCTTAAGTCGGTCTATAGGAGAATGTAGCTTTTAGACCAGACAGTAAACCGATTTGACTGAGTTGGTTCAATCTTTAGTATAAACACCCAGTTCATTTGAACTCATTAGCTTTACGAATCAAATCTTTCGTTCTCTTAAACCGTTTTCTTCCTCAAACTGGTTCAAGGATCAATCAGACAAACAATTCACCTTATTTGGATTCTCTTCTTCTTTTGACCTGGTAGTGATGATTTTTCTTTTTTATGCTGATTATGTTTCTCTTAACTTTCCTTAATTTTTGTTTTCTGTTAATGTTTCACTAGGTTTTGATGTCTATTATTGTAAGATATTTTTTGTTTGAATCAGTTGACTCGGGTTGGTCATACTTAAAGTGGGGAGCTTGTTTCATGGAAAGGGAATGATTACTCTCTTTTAAAGATTAATCTTCTTCTTCATACTTTGGTAAGGTTGTATTCTTCGGTCACAAAGATCGACGCCATATAACATTTTAAAGTGTATCAAAAAATCTCAAAGCTAAAGGCTAACCCATATAGACTTGTGTGTGGTATGTTTGGAATTTTAGGTTTTAATGAGTTTTTCTGGTTAAAGTTAGTGGTTTGCTTCTTTAGAAAAATAAATAAATAAAAACTTTTTTTTTTTTTTTTGGACAACCAAGCCTCTAACTTGCAAGTAGAAAATTATAGAAATTTGTTGAAACTCTGTCACTTAAAAACATTCTTTCAGTTTCAGAGTCACCAAAGTACAGCTTCCATGGCCGCTTCAAACTCTGAAGCAGAAATGAAAAAGAAAGAACCACCAGAAACCATGGAAGAACACCATCATCATCATCAACAACAACACCACGACCATAGCCAACCAAACGAAAACGAAATCGAAATCGAAAACGACGACGAATCACATCTCTCAGCTCTCTCTTCACCTCCCCATTCCCTCTCCAGCAGCAAAGATCCCTCGCCCCCGGCTCACTCTCCGTCAAACTCTTCCGATTTCTCTGACCACACCTGTCACACTCACGGCCACTCCTCCATCGACGACGCTCTCTCCATTACGCCGCTCGAGGACTTGCCGCCGGCGACGGATGTTCCTCCGTCTCCGAGACCTGTGGCGGCGAATCGCGCCCAACTGACCGAGCCGATTGTGGTGACCAAGGTCGATACTGAGATACGTGGAGTACGGAAGGTGGAAGAGGGAAGTGATAGCGACGGCGATGTAGAGACTGGAGATGGCGGAGGAGCGGTTGGGAGAAAACAGAAGCTGATGGCGAATCTATCGATGAAGAAGCTAAAGCGGGAGAAATTGAGGAAGAAGATCTTGCTAGGGTTTAGAATTTCTGGATTCGCCTTCTGTTTGGTATCGTTTTCGGTTATGGCTTCGAACAAGGATCAGGGTTGGGCTTTGGATTCCTACTATCGCTACAAGGAATTCAGGTCTGTTCTATTGAAACTTCGATTGAATTCGATATCGTTCTATTGATAATCTCTCTATTACTGTTGGTACTCAATCGAATTTCTTCGATGGAGTTGATTCAATTGAGAATTTCATCAAATTTTCAGGTACTGTATGGCAGTGAATGTTATTGGATTTGTTTACTCTGCTCTTCAATCTTATGATCTTGTATATTTTCTCTCCACTGGGAAACACATGATCCGTAATCACTTCAAGCAATACTTTGATTTCTTCATTGATCAGGCAAGTTTGTGCTATCAATTATTAATTCTGTGTTCATATCAAATACCTAATTCTGAGCACATACTGGATGTCTAAGATTTGAGCCAATAGTTTAATCCTGATGATATTATTGTTTATTGATTATGATACCTCATAGGGACCCAGAAGATAAAAAGGTGATGCATAATACTCAATGGATAGATGGTTCTCTTACTGTATTCCTTTACTGAAATTTTTGTCATTCATGTTGAAGCTTTTGCTTATCATTTTTTACTAAAGAATCTTTTAAGTTCTTCTCATTAAGAGCTTACTGTTACTACTAGCTTAAATTCACTCAATTCATATATTAATAGAAGGAAAAATATTGATTGGTTGAGTAATTTTCATTTGTTCTTTCCTTTTGTTTGGCTTAGTTTTTTGGGGCATCCTTTTTTTGTTACCTTTTCTCTGGTTTACCTTTATTGTAGTGTCACCTTATTTTTCCTTTTTATGTATTCAGTTTGTATGGAAAGTGGCTTTATTTTGCAGCAAAGAATCTAGTATAGAAAAAATCACTTGGTTGGGTATAACTAGATTAATCTACCTAAAAATGCTTTAATGGCAACCACAAACCTTATATTCTTAGAAAAAGAAGAACAAAAAAAGAGAACAAAAATCGCATCTATTTCGAGGATGGAGAGCCTTGAGAATCTAATGGTCTTGAGAATTTAGGTAGTAATGAGTTCAATCTATGGATGACTCACCTATCTAGAAATTAATTTCGAGTTGTCTTGACATACAAATATTATATGGTTAGATAGATTGTCACGTAAGAATATATAGTCGTGGTGCGTCTCTAATCAAATGTAATAGTGTCAAATCATTGTCCCATAGAATTAGTCTAGGTAAGTATAAATTGGCAATATTAACAATCTAAAGATGGAGAGCAGAGAGATGTATACTTTACCTTATTCATTCATATGGAAGTGTCGAGTCACTGCTCCCATCACTGTAAAAGAAGGTTCCACAAATACCTGAGCTTTATTTTGTACTTCATCTTTAATATGGGAAAGTTGCAAAACCAGTACCCATCACACTTCAAACATATAGTTTGTGGAATTTCCCCTAAGTAATAAAAGCATTGCAATTAAATCCTATCTTTGAGTTTAATGTACAAAAGTCCACAAGTTTGAGATTATAATTGCAAAAAAACCCTATAGTTTAAGATTTAATATGCAATAGGAATAGATTTCACATTTTTCAACTTGTTGCAGCTAATGGAATTTGAATAAACTAAGTATCAAAGATGTAATTATTTGTTCATTTCACAAACTTTATGGATGTGAACTGGGTCATGACACAAACTTTCTATTGCATTTCAAGTTATTAGTTCATTTCATTAGTAGTTGAGCTCTTGAAGAAATTGGTGATGATCTTGTTCTGTTGCAGATAATATCATACCTTCTTTTATCAGCTTGCTCTTCGGCCGCTACCAGAGTTGACGATTGGCAATCGAATTGGGGCAAAGACAAGTTTCCGGATATGGCTACTGCCTCTGTGGGATTGTCCATTGTTGCATTTGTAGCTTTTGCCTTGAGTTGTATCATCTCTGGTTATACCCTCTGTAAATCTGCTTAGGTAACATTTCTGGATTTGCTTATTGGCTTATTATTTATAATGATAGCAACAAATTAATGCTGGTGAGAGCGTATACAAGAAAGTTCTTTCAATTTGTGCAGTAAATTATATAGGGGATGTTTTGATGAATAATTACATGTGGGGTTATTTTGTGGGGTTATTTTGAGTGATTTTGAAAGAAGGGTACCAAGCTCGTTTGGATGTAGTTGCTTGAAGAGTGACTATAATTTCATTTATAATAGCTCGATAAAATCTTTGAACACTTTTTTTCAGTTGATATTCATCCACTCAGGTTACTATGCAGAATGATATTTAACAAACAGATTAACCCAACTTGATATGCTAATAAATAGCATAAACCAATGGATATTGCAAAAAATACATAATAGTAACTTTTTTAAAAAGAAAAATCAAATAACCATAGTTGCTTTTGATTTTTAGGAATTCATCCATGATAGATATTTATCTTATAAAACAATTTTTTATACCAGTTTTATTGCCAACGCAATGAAATTGATTGAATATGCATGTAAACTTGATAAATTAAAGAGAAGTATTTGCCAAAAAGACTCCAGTCTTTTCCATGGCATTTTACAACATATAGTCCACAAAAAAAAAAAAAAAAAAAATAAAAATTAAATAAAATAATAATAAATAAAATAAATAAATAAAAATAATAAATAAAAATAATAAAATAATAATAAAACAGTTGATGCCAAAAAATTGTTAATAGATATTACAAATGGCTCATGATGCCTAGGTCAGTAAAATGTTTTAGGAGAGTGTTTGAGAGTAATTTGGGACTTAGAACAGCTTACTAGGATTGTTAGCATAGTTCAACTTAGATTAGCTTGGATTCGAATAGAGAGATCTCATGACTTCTTATAGCAGTCAATCTCGTAAGCGCTGCAACTGACTTAATTGTGGTTTAATAACCAGCCGTCAGAATGTTCGCCATTAAGCCGGGAATGAATACCAGCATAACTCCTGACCGTTAATCTAAAGCGTAACGGCTTTGACTCGGGAGTTACTTGGACTCGTTCAACATTTGTAAGTCCTTACCTCCATGGTCGACCCATTGGGGGTGCGACCTTCTCGGTGTAACTCCAGGACGTTGCACCCAACAGGTGTGACGTTCCTAAATGCTACTTGGTCGACTCGTCCAGGAGTCCTAATCTACATGGCTGATCCTCTTGGGGTCGGCCCACTTGACCGATCTCCTTAGAGGTCGGCTTTGGTCTCGGTTAACCTTTACGGATCCTCACCTCCACGACTCATCCCTAAAGGGGGGTCCCAGCCTTCTCGGTGTAAATCATGGTCGTTATCAACAAATTCAGTCGTTACTTTGGACTCTGCCGACTTTTGGGGGAGAGTCCTAACCACCATGACTCATTCTCGAGGGATCGAGACCTACTCGTTGTAACCTTCGGCCGCTGCTACCTTACAACATAATGGTCCTAGAGAGGTTACTTGGACTTGGTCGACTCGAAGCTGAGGAATCGACGTCACTGCTTCCTGAGGCGATAGATCTGACGGTTGCAGGCAGTTGTTGGCAAGAAAAATGAGCGAGCTCGCGGATTGGCTGCTAGTTCCACGAAGATGGGGGGTGAATCGTCGCTCGACACGCGGTGTCTCGCGAAAGGTCTTCTGCGGCTGCTAGAGGCGCACGTGGGGACAAACCTTCTAAAGGCGCAGGCTTGGAATTTCACGACGGCTGTCGGAAAAATGGAGCTCTCTGATTGGTGGAGGCAGATCTGGTTGGTGGATGTCGTCTTGGTGTCTGCGAAATACAGAAAAGCAAGGCGGCAAATGATTAACCTAATTATTTTGTTCTTTTGGCTTTATATATAAAGACAAAACAGCTAACAAAATTACTAAAATACCCCTAGACCTTAAAATGACCTTTTTGCCCTAGTTTTCAAAATTCGACTTCACTCCTCTCGAGATATGGCCTAATTAAGCACTTTTAATAAGAAAATAAATTAAAAAGTATTCCCGCAATTCTTGGTAAGCCTAAAATTTACAAAATTAACCTTAAATTTCAATGGCTAAAAAACTCAGGTTGTTACACTAAAACTGAAAATGATTTTTTTGGCTAAATGCTTACTATTTTTAAATTAAAATAACAATAATAAATAAAATTGAAAAACAACTTTGATGGTCATTTAACCTATCACTTATAACCCTAATTAAAAAATAAATCATACGGTAAATAAAAAGAAATTTTATTGTTGCTTTGGATAATTATATATTAAATAAATAAATAAATAAATAAATAAATATATATATATATATTTTTATTTTTTTATTTGAGAAAATGAAACTTCATTACGCACCCAGAATAATCAAATATATCCGTGCTCTCAGGAATATGGAACTTCAGGAATCTTAAATTTCGTTCTAAGGGCAAAAAACGGGCTAAAAGTGTTTAATAAAGAAAGTTTTATTAATAGTTCTTGTTTGGTGTTTTCATGTTCAAGTGTTGTTAAGTGTCAGAGTGGGAGATCCACAAGCTCTTGCTAGAATCCTCTGCCTTGTGGTTCGTGGAAGATGAATGTTGATGTGGCTTGGGATCTTGGTTCGGGGGAAGGCAGAGTTGGTTGGACTCTTCGAGATGCGGAGGGCTCTCTATTACGCTTGGTTCCAAAGGCAGTTTAATGGGTACAAAACAGCTGGAAGCAGTAGCCATGCTTTAAGGAATTAGAGAGCAAAACATGAGGCATAAGACTTTTCCTATGCCTTTGATCTTCATTCTGACGCTTCAGTGGTGGTTGATGTTATTTTGGTGGACTCCATAGATCTCACAGAGTTCAACAACATTATTGCTAACATCGGGGAGTATATTCATCATATGAGAATATTTCACCTTTCTCACTGTATTAGATTGTGTAATAGTGTTGTAGATCTTCTTGTGTGGTGCCTTTTGATGTTTTTTCTTGGTTAGTTGATTTTCTTCCCAATGTAGGAAATACTTACGTTTTTTGGGGGGATTCTTCCCCTTTCATATTGCGTTGGCAATAGCCTAAGAATTGTAGTGTACTCTCGCTTTGAGCTAATTGTTTGCTGGTTCTAAAAAAATAAAAATCAAATACATTTGAAACTCCCAAACTAAGGGACCACACATTAGTCCAACTCTACAAGCCATTGTGTGACTACACACATTAAAAGAATGATTGAAAAAGGCTAAATCACCTAGCGAAATCATCATCCAGATAATGTCCTTCTCTAACATGATGTTGCAAGACTTCATAAGGACTGACTCTAAGTCGCACCTTGACCTACAAATGGGTTTTTAAAATGGTCAGGGGTAATCACACATCCATCTCCACAACTGAACCAAATAATCTCATCAAAAAAATAAAGAGGACCAATCTCTCTCCCACCTCTTGTGAACAAACCACACCATTGTTTCTTAATACTTTGTCAATCATCTCCACAATATTAGGCAGTCCAACAAACCAACTTAAACAAAACCTAAACAACACTAAATAAGCATAAGCCACACTGAAATACTTAGACCCAATTAGAAAGTCAACCAATAAAACCAAATCCACCCAATAAAAGCAGTAGCTTTGAAAATGCACAGCAATTGAAAAAGGAAACAATTCCAATTAACACTTGATCCATCAATGGCTGCTTCTCCTTCTTCCCCAATCCCCACCGCCATGAAAGCCTGGGTTTACCACAGCTACGGCAAAACCGCCGACGTTCTGAAATTCGAATCAAACCATCCCGTTCCTCAGATCAACCAAAACGAGGTTCTAATCAAGGTCGCCGCCGCCTCTCTCAACCCCATCGATTTCAAGAGAATGCACGGCTATTTCTCAGACATCGATTCTCCTCCCCCGGTAACACAAATCGCAAACCCTAATTTTTCCAATTTCGCGATTCGAATTTCGGATCTGAATCTGAATGTTATGTTTTGTGGTTTTTGATTTGCAGACGGTTATAGGTTACGATGTGGCGGGCGTGGTGGTGAAGGTTGGAAGCGAGGTGAAGAAGTTTAAGGAAGGGGACGAAGTTTATGGAGATTTGAACGCGAAAGGAGCGGTTAAACCTACGAATTTCGGATCTCTGGCGGAATATACTGCTGTTGAAGAGAGGGTTTTGGCTCTTAAGCCTACCAATTTGAGTTTTCTTGAGGCGGCTAGCCTTCCTCTTGCCATTGAAACCGCCTATGAAGGTCTTCAACGGGCTCAGTTTTCCGCCGGAAAGTCCATTCTCGTTCTCGGCGGCGCCGGTGGAGTCGGAGCTCACATCATCCAGGTATATTCATTCATGATGTAAAGTCAATTGTTCTTTTGTATAAAAAAATTAAAAATAATTAATATAATTGATACATTTATTGAAAAAAAATAGTAAAGAAAGAAAAAAAAAATGCACCACTCTAATTTACTCTAACCAAACACCCAAACACGCCCTAATAATTTTTCACTTAATTTTATTTATTACTATAAAATACTATTTTATTTTCGTATTTCATCTTTAATATTTTTAAATTTTAGTTTCCGCACCTTCTATTAATAAAATTAATTCAATAAAATTAATAATTTTAATAAAACGGCATGAAATTATCAAAATTTTAAGAACAATAAACTAAAATTTTCAATAATTTTTTTTTAATTATTTTTAAGTTTAAAGATTAACATTGAGAATTAAAAATGAAACTCTATTACAATTTCAGTTCAGGAACCATTAGACAAAAGAATTGGAATTTTGAGATCAAAATAAAAAATAACTTTAAATATAAAACCAAAAATAATATCTTAACTTTAATTTAAAAACAATTTTCTTTCTTATAATGATTAATGTCATTAGAGTCCAGACAAATATTGCTATCTATATCACCTTTTCTATATCACATTCATGACTCATCAACTGACTTTATCCTAAATAAATATATTTTATTTATTAACATATGATTTTTAATTAATATATATTTTATGCTTTTAGGTTGTATTTGGTACATGAATTAAAAAAATAATCTCATAATTAAAATTAATGAATTAGATTTTTTTTTTTTTGTTAAAATTTCTTAAAAAATATACCATCTTTTTCTATTAATTTAAAATATATTTACCTATTAAAGATATTATTATTATTGAATTAATTTTAAATTTATCATAGATCAACTAGATTTTTTTCCGAACATGAATGTTTATATATTAAAATTGAACTTTTTAAAATCTACAAAAATTTTTTTTTTAATGTCTTTAGTGTCGAGACAAATATTACTTGTCTATATCACTTTTTCTGGTCACATTTATGATTCACCATCTAACTTTATCATATATATAAATAAAATTTTTATTTATTAAGGTATGATCTTTTATTAATATATATTTTTATCTTAAAAAAAAGATAACTTTAATTTCGATAGGATGTTTGTGGTTCAAGTCTTTCGATATTAGAAGAATACCAATTTTCTTCTCAAATCTTATACTTTCAACAAAAGTCAACCCAGTACTAACTATTAAATAAATGTTTCAAATACATATAAAATTTGAACATAGCTTATTTATTTATTTTTAATTTTCTTAGTAACAAGTATAAACTTGGAATAATCTCTATAAAAAATATGTCTAAAATTATTAAGTTTTTTTTTTTATCTTAAAGAGAAAAGTTTTTTTTTTTCTTAATCCTATCAATTTTGTAGCATCAATCCTTCAATTTCACTTTTTCTTTTAAAAACATGGATTTAAAACTTATTAATTTCAACCAAAGTTAATTCTTACCTAAAATCAAATTGAGACAGGTAGACTAAGATTAATAATTACATAAATCTTTTTTTTTTGAATATTCGTTACTATTTGAGTTCTTTTGCGCATCTCTATTATTATCACGAGCTAATTTTTAGGTAGGATCTGAATCCATCATCTTTTAGTTCTTTAAGTCCCACTTAGATTAATAGGCTACACTAAATGATGGTTTACACAAATGTTTTAATACTTACCAATTTTTTTGTTTTTCTTCTCGAGTCCTTCCAATATCAAACTGTTTTAATCTGCTGAGACAAATCGAAACTTGAAGCCAAATCGATCGAAAGAAGAGTTACAATAACCTAACCTGAGTATTATTATAATGATAATTAAGTGTTATTACAACATGAGTTATTAGGATAAAGAGTAGTGGAGTAATGTACGGAGGTGGTCCAAACATGAATTGTGTTATTATAATCCATCCTTGAACAGCAGCCAAACATCCCCTAAGAGATAAAGAAATATCTTCATTGTGTCCATCCGAATAACGTTTTTATTGGTGTGTGGGAGCAGCTAGCAAAACATGTATTCAAAGCATCAAAAATAGCAGCAACAGCAAGCACATCAAAGCAGGAGTTTCTGAGGAGCTTAGGAGCCGATCTTCCCATCGATTACTCAAAGCAAAACTTCGAAGATCTTCCCGAAAAATTCGATGTAGTCTACGACGCAGTTGGTAACTAACATTAACAAAACAACCCCCCTTTTCTAGTTACACATATTTTACCTTGTCACTTGAATCTCTGTTCTTATGAAAATACAGGGCAGATTGAGAAAGCGGCGAAGGCGCTAAAGGAAGACGGCAAATTGGTAAGCATTGCAGTGGCAGTTCCGGAGAGTATCCCGCAAGGTTTCTTCTTCTTTCTAAATTCCGATGGCGAGATACTGGAGAAGCTGAGGAGTTATTTGGAGAGTGGGACTGTTAAGCCCATTATCGACCCGAAATCTCCGTTCTCCTTTTCCGACGCCGTCGACGCCTATTTGTATCTGGAAAGCTCCCGAGCCACCGGAAAAATTGTGCTTTTTCCCATTCCTTGAGGTCCAAGGCTTCAAAAATTCAGGTATCTGTTTTCTGTTTCTTTCTTGAAATAATGTTGTGTGTTTGTTATGTTATGTTATGTTCTAAATTGTGTTAGACGGTTATATCTATGATATGCTTGTTGAAATGTGCAAAATTTGCATGAAGAAGATGTAAGTATAAACCTTTTGTTAGTTAAAGTGTACTATTGTTGATGATGACTTGTTTGAGTTGAGTGTATGTATGCTAATTCCAAATTTAGCAGAATGCTATTTTTAATTGATATCAGCAAGTTTGCAAGATAATTACATGCTCTAATTAGAGCACAAAATTACACACTAGTTTCTGTCTCACAACCCTAAGGAGCGGTTTGTTTCGAGTGTTTATGGAGATTTTATAAACGAGCTTTTATAATCACTTTTTAAAAACCTTATACAAACGAGCTATTATTACAATTTCTTCTTTATAATCACTTCAAATAACTCCTCATTTCTAAACACTCAAAATAAACACTCCACAATTTTACAAACAAACACCACTAAACCTTTCAAGCTTGATAACCTGAAAGCATCATCAAACCAATAGTATCTATGTCAAAATTCTAAGTTTATGTGTGGATATCACTATTGCATGTTTGGGGATCCCGGTTCCACCCGGGGAGGAAAGGAATTTCCGGATCACGCGTTTGGGGTGTCGGGTTTATCAGTGCATGTAAATTTTTCTTTTGATAAAATGCTGTTTTTTTTCTCTTTGTTTTTATTATATTTTTTCTTTTTTTTTGTTATTTTTTTTTCAAATTATAATTATATTTAAGCAAACATCTTTTTCATTATTTATATGTATCTTTAATTTAAAGATTTATTCTAAAATTAAAGATTTTGTAAAAAATGAGATTCGAATCCACTTCCTCTAAATTTATCTTAAATTCTACAAGTACTAAACTTCTTTATTTACACAAACTTATTATATATATGTATTCATATCTATTTCATTGGAAATATAATTGTAATCATAATTTTCGTAAATAAAAGGTAAATACATCTTCATTGGCCAACTCAACCTATACAGGTTTTTTTTGTATAAAATATTTATTATATAAAATTTATTAGCGTGAAAGAATAAATAATTTTGTATGCATGAAAGAATAGTAAACATTTTTATTTAAATAATAAATTAAACAAAAAAATTATTGTTTATTATTATTTACTATACATAAAAGAATGTGGATTTTTCATGTATAGCAAAAATAAATAAATAAATAAATAAAAATAAATAAATCTTGTATAGCAAATTTCTTAAAAGTAATTCTTATATATTAGAAAAATTGTACGTTTATGTAAATTGAGTAAAATACCCTTTCTTCAATGAGTTCAATTGAACCATTCAGTTTAGTGATTTAATCAGTTCGCTGATAGATTCAATCGGCTCACTAACATTCTTCAATCAATTTGTTGAAAAGAAAGTAAAATTAGTATTTTTGAAAAGCAATCGAAAATCTGTAATGTATGAATTATTTTAAAAAATGCTATAATTAAAATAGATGACTTTAAAGTTGTTATGGGGTAATTTCCTTAAAAGAATAATGAAAAATTAGTTTTATTAATAAAAATTAATTTTATAATAAAAAAAGTCAGATATTATAATATTTGCTTCTCTTCCTTGCACACTAAACACTAATTTACTAATAATTTTTTTTATATTTTTGGGATACCAAAACTAACTTCTACCCTCTTCATTTTGATTGTAGTTTTGTATATTATTGATTTAATGCTTGAATGTTATATATGAATGTTTATATAACACCTTTATTTGCATATTGTGCTTGAGCTATAATATGTAAATTAATATGCAAATATCAACTTAGAATTAGGATTTATATAAAACACAATTCTAAGATTGAACAAAACAACACAACATAGTTGGTAAAACATGTTTGTTTGTTTGTTTGTTTGTTTGTTTTAATGTTTGAATAAGGAGTTGATATGGATGGGGTTGACTTTGGACAAATATGGGAATAGAACAAAGTTGCAATGCAAACGGTAAACAAACACCCATTTATTATTCTGTGCAGGTCTTCTTTTTTTGGGCCCACTGCCAGTTAGAGGTATCTTCCAAAGTCAATGTGTAGTCTATCGTGGTTATTGAGCAATTTTGAAGTTGAATTGGATTACATTGATTCGTGTTACACGTTCGATATTAAAGATAACATCAATGGAAAAAAGTTTAAGGGGCGTTTGTTTTGCGTTATCAACAAGGTATTATGAATGAATTCTTAATTACTAATTCATCAAAACGAGTTTTTGTTTAAATTTTACTCCAATTAAGTAAGTTTTGTTTTTTATTTTTATTCAACAACATTGGAAAAGGGAGATTTGTACATGTAATCTAATGATTAATAGGCCGTACAAGATGTCATTAGAGCTCAACTCTTGTTGACAACGAGAGGAACAGCCTATCTATGTTATAAAGTTTATATATCTTATAATGTTATGAGATATTCCCGTCTTTAATTAATGTATGATCCCTAACATTATAGTCTACATATCTTTTGAATATGGCCCGAAAGAACAGCTCACTAGCTAGTCGGACTAGTGGGGGCCCTATATCTGGAGACATACTGAGAACCATGCCTTTCAAATGCAACGCTCGTCTTCTAAATCAAAAAAAAAAAAAGGGCTCATTGGAAAGAAAGATGGAATGCGACTGGTTACAAATAACATCTTGTCGTTGTATCGAAACATAGAAATGTTGATTAATCTGACTAACATTGATTTGACCAAATTGATGCAAGACAAAATGATACATTCACCCAAAGTAACACAGTAACTTTAATGTGTATGATCTTAACAATATGAATAACATCCTTAATGGTGATCTTGTCAGCCTTGAACTTATAATTCTATTCTACCAAAAAAATATAATTGAAATGGAAATAGTTTTAATTATTTTACTGTATTATAATATTCAAAATTATCTTACCTTTAGAGTATTTAATACAACTAATATCATCACTACCCCCATTTGGATTATAAATATATGATCTTTTGGTTGAAAATATAAGTTAATTATCAAGTTGATGCAAACACAGTATCTCATATTGGTTAGAAGAGGGGAGATCGTGAATATATAAGTGACTACAACTATTTTCATTGATATACTGTCTTTTTGAGTGAAACAAAAGACAAAATCACGAATACGTATGTTCAAAGTGGACAATATTATATCATAGTAGATATTCGGGTAAAGTTTTTACCTTTATCAGAATTTAGGTTAGTATTGATCACACTATGAGAACTATAACAAAAGAGAAAATATAACCACAATCGATGAACTACAATCGCTCTACAAACAACACCATCAACTAGTAAAACTCAATTTTTTGTAACTTCTAAAAATAACCTATAATTTATAATTAGTCAAAATCATCAGTCTACAATTTCACACAAAACCACCTCTATTAATATATGATCAAATTGCAGTCTTTATTATTATTATTTCTTTAATTATACAACCCAATTAATATATAAGAAAGAAAACAAAGCCTGATTACCAAATAATAAAAGTTTGAGTTTTTATTTTTAATGAATTAATATTAATTTAGAAGAGAAAGATCAGATAATATTGTTGGAGTCCATGCACCAACAGTAATAATGAGACCTAGAAATCTGCAACAGTTGTTGTGGGGCCATCCTCTGAAGCTCATTTTCCCTCCAAATTGCAAAGATATGTTTGTTGTGTGGATCTGAAGCCATTGGGTTATTCTCTATCTTATGAACTTCAGATCTCATTCTCTTGTACAATCTCATGCCTGCTACACAATCTTCATATGGATCTTGTATCCCATTTTCAATCTCATATCTATGTATTAACAGCAACAAATAATATCAAACAATGAAAATGTTGCTAAATACATGCGAACAAGATCCTTAAATAAGTATCTGAAGATCTTGATTATATAAAAAATAGACAACACTTCGTTGATATGAAGTGTTTTCGGTGACGTCAAAAAATAAAGACATGAAGACATTTGTTTTAGAAGTGGACAATTCGACACGTTAGCGCATTGTTATTATTTTATTCAATTCCAAAGGTTTCAAATGTATTTTATGCAATGTGACATAACTATAGATAACTTATGACTAGGATGTCATTTATTCAAAATTTCCCTATTCAAAATTATTGTTGAATTTAGAGTTCATTTCGATACGGGTTTTGTCGATTTTCTGCTAAATCGAATATCGAATCAATATCCTCCGTTTTTGAATAATTGGGTGCAAATTAATGTGCATTAAAATACAAAATTATTGGTTCAATTTATAATTGGTTCGATTTTTAGTTTTTATTTCAATAAAAATTTGGTTTGTTTTTTTTTGTTTTTTGTCTCATTTTAAATTTGATTTTAAGAATTTTTATTTTGCTAACCAAAAACAATATTTTTCATAAATATCACAATACTTTTACTTCATATTTCACATTAAAATGTTACAAATATATTTTTCGGTTCGGTTCAGGTTTTTGTGATTCTTTCATTAAGAACCGAAACCGAATCAATATATATTTCGATCTTCTAAAATGTTAAAGCGAATGATTCAAAATTATTCTTAAAAATCGAATCGATCTACTTATTTGATTTGGTTCGGTTGAGTTACATCGATTAATTTTCAGTTGTTCCTTTCACTTGTAGTTGAAATGAAAAAAAGTGTACTTGATGGAAAACAATAATACTAAATAGTTTCCCAAAAATAGTTGAAGTAAAAGGGTACTTACCCAAGATAGACTTGAGCTAGATACTTGAGTGAATTACAGAGCTTGCTCGTCTTCATTAACGGAGGATAATTTGCTATATCCCTGAATTCGGGTAAGAAACGTCAACAAATTTCAAACTTAAGCCGATAGATTGCGATAAATTAATTTAAACTTTCGACATCGTTTACCTTATCATGACGGATGGATATCCGATCTGTAGGTGCTTGAGATCGTCTTCCACGGAGTGACCGACAAGAACCCTAGCCCTCTCTCCTCCATTGTAAAGGATATCTTGAATTTTCTTTTGACATTGCTTCAAATTCATTGCCTCCCTAAAGTGTTCTGGACGAATACCCGTTGTTTCATACCTAATTAATATTTAAAAAGAAAAAACATTTTGTTTAAGTTTATATTCAAATTATGTATTGAACAACAAAATTTAAAAGCTTAATTTTGAAAAAGGTTATTAATTAGGCATAGACACAAAGCATTAAAATTTTATAAAATTTATAAAAACATCCACGAAATAATGAGTAATTTAATCTTTAATTTATTTACTTAATTGCCATTAATTCAATTATTACTTTACCTATAATTTGTAACAGCAATTATTGGCTTGATATAGCTATAGAGGATGATATTTTCGCTCTCATCAATAAGGCAGATCTTGGCGCAGATATCCAGCGACCCATCACTCCCACCACCAACATATTTGCAAGCTAATGCCACCGCGCCCGACCCTCGAGTTCTTCCGCCATCGACGACGCTCGAACCGTCACGAATTCCCATGTTGGCGAACCGAGCAAGAAGCCCCTGATCATCATCATCAAAAAAAAAGAAAAAAAAAATCAAATTTTGAAACCAAGAAATTATGATTTTTTTTTTTTAATGAGTTGAGATTTATTACCGAATTTAGACCCGAGAATTGGCATCTTTCTTGGTGAAGCCTTTGTGAGTAAGAACTGTCGAAAATTGCCAAACAAAACTTGCATCCTCGTGTTGCAAAAATGTTTTTGCATTCTTGTTTTGGGAGTGGCCCTAATAATAATATGAAAAAAAAAAAAAAAAAAAAAAAAAAAAAGTGAACAAATTTCCGGAGAATTTTACTAAATAAACTATTTTCACAAAATAATTATATCAGTTATTAATACGTTTTAATATTGATAATGTATTATAAAAAAAATAGGTGATAATATTTATTAATACCCATATTTAACTATACATTTTTTTTTCTAAATGGTCATATATTTGTGACTAGTTGGGTAAGTTTTCATAAATTTAATAATATTTATCGCTTTGAACTTTTTACTTAAACATAATTTTCACATCCTATATGCTTCAACCCTTTATTAGACCTTGGCTCTGAGTCAACATATAGTATGTACAAATTTCATCCTATGGATATGTAAACTAATGATCGAAGAATATTTTCTCGATCAGTACGTTAAATGTTTGAATCTAACCTTATATATGTATTTTTTATAACCTAGATATCAAAGTTCTTTACTTATATATTGGCTTAATATATATTCAGTAGTTAATGTATCACCGTATCAAGATCTTGATCGAGATATACAAGTGATTTTAAAGTTTAAGCTCAAGTTTTGAACTTGAAACTTTAAAAACATATTTTAACGATCTCAAGTCTCTGCCAACGAAATCGTACCATTGAGATTTTCCTTAGTACCTACATGTTATATTTCATGTTAACAATCAAGAAACCAAAATTTAGAAATTATTAGTAGAAAAATAATTGTAATTATTATGTAACATTAATTACCAATGAGATGTTCTCTAAGAGAATCAAGAGATCTACAGTGTTTCTTGCAAATAGCACAAGTGGGTTCATGAACTGAGTGAAAAGAAGTTCTCATATGATCAACCAAGTGCTCTATCTTGTTGAATTGCCTGAAGCAAGCTGCACACTTATGCCTGTTTCAACACACACAAAAAGAAAAATCTTGTAAAAAAAAAAGTTTAAGGACCTTTATAAACAAATATCAAGAGAAAGAAGAAATCGATCGAAACCTCGAAGTCTCGAGCGAATGATCCATTTTCGAAACAAACCCCTTGTGTGTAGTTGAAGATGATTTTGAAGAGTTTGATGTGAGAAAATGGGTGCAAGTGAAGCTATTTTATAGTGAGAAGTTTTTGTGGGGAAAAAAAAGAAAGTAGGGTTTTTTAAAGGGTTTTTTTTTTTTTTTTTTTTTTTTTTTTTTTTTTTTTTAATCAACACAAAGTATATTCTAGTGATGTAACTTGGAATCTAGGAACAAAAAAAAGCTTGGGCCCTTCCATTGAAGAAGAACCAGAATATTTGTGAATTTGCTATGTAGCTCTTTACCAAGGTCAACTCATATAAAATTATATCCATACCTAGATTTGAATATTATCATGTGCATTCAAAAAGGAAATTGTTAAATAAAAGATACGTTGTACGTTGTCAGATCTCAACACGTTCCCTTAAGATGTTTTTTTTTTTTTTTTTTAATTTACCCTTTTTTTTAAAGTAGATTCTATTAGCTAGATAGTGTGCCATTCATCTTAAAATCGACGGTGATAAGAAGAGTAGCTGACCTATTTTATAAATTGTTAGGAGATCTCCTTATTTTTCAATGTGAAATTCTAGAACCTGCCACGTACTCTTTTAGTTTGGTGCTTCTTTTGATTCCTTATTATTTGGATTTGAAAAAACTAAATGTGTGTTTGTCGGTTTATGAAACTCTCATAACATATTAGATAACTCTTATAAAAGTTTCGTCGCAAAAACAATTGAAAATGAGATAAATAGCTTAGACATTTAACTAAGAATGTAGGGTTTATTTTTATTTTCCTAAATTCCTTGACAAAAACTATTGGATATATTGGTTATTATATCCCCTTGTTGATGAGTTAAATTTTACTTCAATTTTGAACTTTTGTTATGTGATTTTAAAAACAGGGTCATTCAACTCACTCCTTATAAGGAGTTGAACAAACATGTTCAAAAGGTTGTTATCCTAAATCTATCAATAGCCAAACTGAAACAACAACAAACGGTTTCCTATCCGTTTATTGTAACAAATTTTTCTAAACCACCTAAAGGTGCCAACCTCCTGTGGCACTATTGGCCTATAGCTTGTATAAATATGGACATATGTTTTCAGTTTAAAGCGTGCAACTGCAGTAGGCAGTAGAAATACATATGTATATATGAAAAGAAAAGTAGAACTAAAATAAAATGAAGTTATCTGTTGTTTTCGTGGATATAGGCTCGTTTTAGCCTAACCACGTAAATCTCCTTGTGTCTCTTCTCTTACTCTCTGATCTCTCTTATTTTTTTATTTTTTTTTCGTCTCACACGGATTTTAGATATTACAAGAAAGAAATAAAGAGAATCAGTGAAAAGAAAATGCAAGAAAGAAGGAAGTAAGAAAACTAAAGAAGGAAAGAATGGAGAGCTTACTTTTGTAAGGGTTCAAGGTCAATGCATTCAACCAAAGGCTGAATCAAGGCTCGACAGTCGGATTTGATGATTCTGATCAGAAACCATAAGAATCATCTTCATCGAAGTCAAGATTCTCTAAAGCATGTCAAAGATAAACAAAGTTCTGGCGAGAAATCGCCAGAACTCCGTTCGTCCAAGCAACAGAGAAGTTGCAGAACGAGGAATGAAGAGAGAGGAAAAAAATCGGGTTTTGTTCGATAGGAAACGTGCAGCTATGTGGAGAACATGCCAAGTCAACCGACTGAGAGCAAGAGATGAGTGGCGTGATCTCAGCCATAGATAAGATCTACCACATCCATCCTGGCCGTCCTTTCTCAAACGGTTCAAGACCTTTCGTTTCAAATTTTCGATCCAAAACCAAGATTATGGTTTGGTTTAAATACTCTCTTAATTGGTTCGATTCTTTTATTTGGGTCTCAATTTGGTAAACTGAGCTTTTTATTTTCAAAGTTTATTAAAACCCTTTTATTTGGATTTGCTTTTGGGCTTAACTCGTCTCATTTGGGTCTTCAAGTTTTATGTTAGAAACGTTAGCAAGTTGTAGTAAATGTTCTCAAAAAATAATTATAAAAATAATTAAATTTTAAAATATTTGTATATATAGTCATTAATATAATATTATAAATATTGTATCAAAAAATATTAATAATACTCTTTAATACAGTGATTATATTCATTAATTTTTTTTGAAACTGGTTATATTTATAACTATTTTTTAGATTTGATGGATAAATTTTCCTAAAAAAAAAAAAAAAAAAAAAGTTAATATATCATTGTATTCGATTGAGTTTGTGTTTTTTTAAGATACGTCGCCTAGGTGGTTCATCAGCTTTAGGTATCTTTATACGTGAGAATATTTTGTACTAAATAATAAATTCATGTTCATTAAAAAACAAAGAAAAAAAAAAAAAAAAAAAAAAATTGGGTTTTGCCAAAAGTTACAAACTTTACAATATATATATATATATATATATATTTTTTTTTTTTAATTTTGAATAGAGAAACAGAAAATATATTAATAAAAAAGGAAAAATGAGAGATTAAAAAAATGAGTTACAGATTGTAACAATTGTATCAACAGAATAATTAGCCAATAATTTAGATCTCGAGCTCCAAAGTTGACGCTGCTAGAAGGATAATGTCGTCCCAAATTCGTATGAAATGGCGAAATGTATAGTTGACTTAAAATTTTTTTGAATTTCTTTCTTTCCAAATCCACCAAAAAATAGATGCTCTGATGTTGGTTATGAGCTCCATTTTTTGAGACTTTGGCTACAAAAAGCCATAGAAAAGATGCTCTCAAACGAATGAAAGTTAGCAAAGATCTTGGAGATAAATCGCAAGCAGATGATTCCAAATATTAACGGCATAAGTACATGAAAAAAAATGTTTTAAAGACTCGGCTTGAGTAGCACAAAGAGAACATCTTGATGGAGCAATTACACAAAGAGGAAACCTTCATTGTTTAATGTCATTGATATTAAGCCCTTTATTGAAGATAGTCCATAGAAAAATCTTCCCTTTCTTTCCCATAAACAAAGTAAACTTTTAAAAGTTTAGTTTTAGTCTACCAACTTTGCAAAAAAATTTAAAAATAAATTTTGAGGTTAAGAAAAAAGTAACTAGGGTTCAAAATTTAATGAGTTAGCATGAAAATAATAATAATAATAGTCCAAATGATTTATATAAACTTTTTTTTTTCTTCTTTCTCTTTTCATCTTATTCTTTAACTTTCCTCTTTTACCCACCGTCTCTAGGTGAGACACCCGAAGACATCGAAAAAATGGGGACACTTGGTGAGTTTTGAACATGTGGTGTGGAGGGGGTATACCTTTAAAGTCCAAGCGTTCAACTAATTGTACCACCTTCTGGGGACAAATTTTGAAGTTAGTATAAATAAGTTTTTTTTTTTTTTTTTTTTGAAATAGATATTCACGGTATGTTAGGCCAGCCACTCAGAAGTGTAAATCAAAATAAGTTGTAACATAATATTTTATATATATTGTCTCCATTTGGTTAAATGAGTTGGATCAGTCAAAACAATCTTACGAATACCTATAAATATTTAGGCATAAATTTTGTATTAATTATATAATAGAAAATTAGTTACAAATTTGTTGGAAATAACTTCTATAGAGATTTATCAGCAATAGAATGTACACTTAGAAATGGTATGTAGTAGCAATTTCAAATCTAGATTGTAATTAGAGCTCTAAAAAGTCTTCTTTTATATCCTTGAAAACTCTCTCGTAAATCTATCTAAATCTTGCTCTACAAAGTGGATGTTAAATGATTTTGGCTGAACACCACCATGCAAATTGTGTCAACTCTCTATTTCATCTTTATCTCTTTACTTTCTAGCAAGTTTCATTGTGTATTTTCTCCTTATTCTTTATCAATAGAGAGAAATAGCGAAAGAAAGAAGAAGAAATAGCAAAAGAAAGAAGAAGAGAAAAAAAGATTTCGCATAATACCGTGATGCTCACTATTGATTCGTTCGATCATTTCTTTCGAAAGAGAGAAGCCAAAAAGAAAGCCCCATCATTTCTGTGGGCTTTGGACTTTTCAAATTCTGCAAAGCTGAACAATTGGTATTAGAGCTTAAAGAAACAAAGTAGAAAAAACTGTTCAAGTCGTCCAAGAAAGTCCAAGTATTTCTTGATTTCCAAAAAATATTGATTTTTTTTGTCTTTCGAATTGTATTATTGGTGACAACACTATTGTATCAAAATGTTTGATGAAATTTGGAGATTTTTCCTTATGAAAATCAAAAGTTAAAGATTTCTTATGGTTGTAGAAGGTAGACAAGGTCATTCTAGATTCATCAAAGCTTCCCGTCTCAATGTCTGAAGATAACAAATAGACTATGGAATTGGTGGAACACAACAGAAATTTGATTTTAAACCTTAGTGACAATATGTTAAAAGGAGTTATTAATCAAGATTTTGCATACAAAATGTAGTTGACAAAGTTAGAACAATTTTATACTACTAAAGATCTACCAAATAAAGTGTGTTTTCGAGAAGAAGTCTTTAATTTCAAGATGAGGACATCGAAAACCCTTTCAGGAAATCTTGATGTGAGTTCAAGAAGATCAATATTGATTTTAAAAATCTTGGCAAAATCATCGAAAATGAGAACATGACTTTCGTGTTACTAAATTCACTTCCTAATACTTATAAAGACACAAAGACCGTATTAAAGTACGGAAGGTAATCAGTCACAACATGCGACATTATCTCAACTCTATGGATCAAAGAAATTAAAATACATAGTATGAAAAGAGAAACACAACCAGCTCAAATCTTGTTTTTCGAAAGAAAGGAAAACTCTCATAAAAAAGTGCCTAAAATTGAGAGGACAAGTCTAAACCAAAGCTTAGTACACTTTAAAAAGTTTCAAATGGGAAAATATGAGATATGTAGTGGAAACTCCCATATTGTTTGGATATCCAACCATTATTGTGACTCAAAGAGAACAAAAATATTCTAACAAATGGGAGTAAAAGCTAAGGGATTTTGACTTTGAAAAAGGGTAGAGTCAAATGGGAGATATTCTTTGGACTTGAAAATTGTGGATCAGATCAAAAGGGATTTTCTTTGAAGATACCACACAAAGAAAAAGTGATCAAAAAGCAAAGAGAGTTCATGATGTTGTTCTATATCTGTTTTATGAGTTACAATGTACCATCACTACTCAATATCATAGACTGATTTAAGGGTTAACTGAGTCGTAAGTAATTAGAAGGTGATTAATTTCATTTATGATGATTACTTATTTAAAAAATAATTTTTGTAATATATATCAAATGCTGTAGAATCAAACGTATCGTGTTTTATGAAAATAGTCAACACGTTTAACTTTATCTACATTCACGAATATTAGAAATGACAATGATATAGCTTTGAGGTTCCTTTTCTCGGACCTTTCTTTTGAATGCCAAATTCAGAAGGGAATTTTTTTTTTTTTTCTTCTCTTTTTTCACATGCTTCTTGATCTAAGGAATGTTGAAAAAAAAAAAAAATATATATATATATAGTCATTTTTAGTGAATTTTTAATTTGTTGGGTATGTTTCAAAATCAAATATTTTTATCCCAGCTTACATTTTGATTATAATGCTCAATTTTAATGTTTGGTGTCTTTTGATTTTTTTTTTTTTTTTTTTTTACCTATTTTCTTTTAAAATTAGAGTGTAAGGTACTATTTTGGTCTCTTAAGTTTGACATTCTCATCATGAACATTTTGTTCAATTTTAGTTTTGATTTTGAGATTTATTCTATTTTAATCTCTTTCAAAAGTAGTTTTAATCTCTAAAATTTGAGATTTTTTTATTTCAATTCTTGAACATTAAAAAAAAACACTTAAAACTCGTCTTTATAAAAATAAAAAAAATAAAAAAAAAGTTAAATTATCATCTTCTATAAATTTTAAAAATATGTCCATATTTTATCTTTAATTGTATTAAAATTATTGACGTTATTGAACAAATTTCGATTTAATATTGACTTCAAATTTACCTTAAAGGCCAATTTTTTTTTTATAAGTTTTTTGTTTTTAATTTTAAGGACTAAAATTTGACATATAAAAGTTTAGATGATCAAAATAAAACAAAAATATTAAAAGATCAAAATAAAATAAAAATGAAAGTTGCACCAAAATGGTAATTTGCTTGAAATTAAGTTTATGTCTAAGGCTAAAGTAACTTCTTAAAAATTAAAGTGTACATTATTCAATATTCGCCCTAAATTAAAAAAATGATTTTGTAATATAAGATTAAATAAAAAATTTATCTAAAACCTAGCTACGAATTTGGTAACTACTATTTTTGTTGGCATAATTTAAGACCAATGAATTCTAAAAATTCTAGTTTAATCTAGTTCAACCCTAGCGTCACGAGTTTGATAGTTCAGTTCATAACTTCCGTCCAATAATTTAATTGATAAATAAAAAAAAAAGTGTAAAATTAAAAATTTTGAAATTTTTTGAAAATTAATAAAAAGAGTTAAATTTCTCTAAGAAGTTTCAAAGTTTTGGAAATAATAAATAAATGAAAAGTGTCACTTTTTGCACTTCCTTTAATAAAAGAAAAGTATCTTTGTTGTTTGGTTTGTCTTTTTTTTTTTTTTTTTTTTTTTTTTGCACCAATTTCATCTACATGAAAATGTTGATAAATGAGGATAAAATTTAAATGAATTGTGGAGGTTAACCTTAATAAATAAATTAAAATGTTCAGGTTGAAGCCATTACAACGCTCCATGTTTTTTATATTCATGAATGTTCACATCAGTTTACGCGTAATTCAATTATTTTTATAGAAAAATTAAGTGAATTTACAATATTTGATTATCAAAAAAAATGGTAAAAAAAAATAAAATAAAATATTAAGTAGATGAATTAAGTTTAAATTCTTGAAGCACTTATAGTAAAAATTACTTGACGATGAAGATAAATATTTTTTATGTTTCCTTCGTACTCCTGAAAGTGTTTTTAATAAGTAATATAAAGGTTTCCGAAAGATTTAGAGTTTAGTTATTATGATATACAAAATTAAATTTTAATTATTATGATTTAGAAGTAATTTGAATTTAGTCTCTATGATTTAGTGTTTGATAAAATTTAAAAATAGTCTATATCGTTCATAATTATTGGTTTATAAAATACGTAAAAGTTAGTTATTTATGTCTCAATAATAGAAGTGTGAGATAAGTAATTGATTAGACAAAAAAAAAAAAAAAAAAAACATCACTCATATATCAGAAACTACATTCTATGTATCAAAAAGCTTAAAATTGTGACTAAGAGATTTTTAGAAATATCCACGACTTTGCAAGGATTCAAATTCAATACTTACTGATATTATGTTGAATTATGTTAAATCATAAATCAACAAAGAAGACGTCTTATGCTTGACGGGTTGAAATAAATTTAATTATATCAACTAAAATTTTTATAATTCATCCTAATAACAAATCTATAGTCTATAGTGATTTTTTTTGTAAGGAGGTCACTAATTATGAGTTTATTCTTTTCTTGAAATCTTCAATTTTCTTTTAAATTAATATTTATGGTGAAAAATCAAAATTCTTGATCTTTGAATTATCAAGTTATGCTTCATCACGCCAACTAGAGCAGTAGTTCAATCATATTAGTATAGACTCAATGACCAAATAATCATGAGTCTAAATTTAATCTCTCAACTTTCATGTGCATTCCATTTTAATCATGAACTTAAAAAAAAAAATATATTAATTTTAATATTTATCGAAATTGATTCAATAATACTTATAATTTTTATAAAGAAAATTGCATTTTTCTAAAAATTATTAGACCGGCGATAACTTTTTAAGATAAATTTTAACAAAATATTTTTAATAATGATCAATTTAATTTGTTTTGTAAAAGTTTAGAAAGTAAAGTTGAACATTTGAAAGTTCATGAATCAAAATAGAAAAAACTTGTAAATCTAGAGATTAAAATTAAATTTTAAAAGATTAGAGACCAAGATAGAACAAAGCCCCCTCACGACCAAAATGGTATTTCAGCCTATTTTATTTAAGGCTCAAGTTTTGTTTTTTTAAAGTCTAGAAAGTAAACACTTTCACAATTATAGCTGAAATTTACACAATTAAATAAGTTGTTAATGGATGACAAGAACTCAAAAAAAAAAAAAAAAAGTGGAAAATCAATGAATAACCATATATTATATCATCAAAAGATGTGGCTACACTTTCATGTTCAAAGCTTCTTTGATCAGCTTGCTGACTAAATTTGAAGCAGTTTCTTTAGAAGAAGAACAAGTAATTAATGAATCAAACTGTTCATTTTCATACATTACTATGAGCTTGACAAGCTTTGTCAATTGAAAATGGTGGGTCTGAAAAAGAGCCATTCAAAATGTGGTTAGCAATCCACAAATTTGCAGCCTCAGAATAATGAATCCCATCCCAACTAATATGCTTTGATGGATATTTGCAAGGATTCCCATAAACAGTTCCATTCACAACTTCTCTTTTCCCACAGTCAATGTGATAGCCATAGAAACTCCCACAGCAAAACTTCACTGGATTATCAACAAAACCTGCCACAAATATTCCAATATTAAAAGTTAGCCGGCTTCTGCTTTGCGATCGATGTTTCGTATCAATATCGAGAAAAAAGAAGCGACCAAGAGTTTTTGCGTTGCTGATGAGCAGATATTTGGCGGAGTACATGTCTACGAGCGTAATTCTAGCTAGAGGAAGCTTTTTCCTCAACTTTAGCAGCAGATTCTTCAGCTGCCGATTGAATTCTCGAGAGACTTCGTTTTGACTCTTCACGCACCCGTTACTATCTCGATCGTGTGGACTCCTGTTGTACAATATAGAGTAAGGCAGACATCCAATTGGACCTGTGTTATGCACCCAGAAATATCTTGCCCCTTCCTTGTATAGTTGCTGAAACATACACCAAATGGAACATCAGAGATTTCATTCAAGTTTTTGCAACTGTTCTTCTTATGAAATCAAACAACAATCAAACTAAATAGTGAAAATGAGAGAAAACAGACAAATTTACGTAGTTAACTGACAGTCAACAGTTTAAAAGAGTAGATAATGCACTCTTATAAAACTCTATTAGAACAAACGGCCCAATTACATAAAAGTTTAAATACAAAAACATAAACCCAATTATAATTTCGTCTAGGTTTCGGGGGTGTTGTCCCCACGTACTCAATGAGGCATCACTCCTGGACCTCGACTCACTGACCAAGTAACGAGACCCTAAACTAAGTAATCGAGGCATATATCAACAATTTTGAAGTTCATTGTTGAATGAGTGATTTAGATTGCCTACTTGTACAGCTTCAGAGAATGTGTTTAGTATATCTGGTATGGAGGCTCTAACTTGTTCTTCTGATGTGTATTGGTAACCATACGCAAGATCATTCTGTCCAACATCGAACGTATATAGCGCTTTTGAAAACTCCCCGGGCCTTGCGATACTTTTTTTAATTTGTAGAGATGTTCTATCTGTCATCAAGTAGCTAACATTAAGTCATTAATGACACAATATGAGAAAATCCACATATCAAAGAGTAAAGCTCTGTTCTGTCCTGAGATGTGATGTGTAAAAAGTAATGAATCAGAAACCGACTGTTGAAGCGGAGTCGATTGTAGAGATCAGTGGTACGGGATTTGAACTGGATGAACTGTGATAATTGAATGCCAAGATGGAAAGGGCTGTAGCCACCGGGACGAATCGACGAACCTCCTGTTGCAAAATTAGCTCCATGCCTAAAGCTTGTACCTAATGAGTCCAGATATGCACTCAGGTAAGGCAATTTGAGCTTCTCAGCTGCAGAAAAATCACACTCATAAGATGATAGAGCTGAAGAAGACAAACTCTCATAGCCCAAAAATGCTTCCAAATGCAGAAAATCCTGATAGTTGTTTCAGAGCAACTCAATCAAAAAGAGTCTAATCTTTGTTGTATACACAACATTTTATTAGATAGTATAAAGTTCTATCTCAAATCAGTTGAAGATCAAAGAAGTAGCTCGCATATCTTATCCATTCTAAACGATCTTCTCACTTTTTTAATGTAAGACAAATGTGAGATCTTCAACACATTTCAGGCCCGTGATTTCAAATCCGAATCGGGCACTTACCTGCCCGACATTCTCTTGAATCATCTGCAACCTCTTAGAGAAGGTTGCAAGGATGCAAGGGGGAGTTTGGTACTAGTTTTTAAGAGCTTTTACTGTAATCATTACTTCTAAATACTCAAAATAAACTTTCATTCTAAATATTAATTCAATCCTCAAAATAAATTCTAATCCTAAATACTCTTAAAACCTACATCCAAACAAGCTTTTGGCTGCAATCATCATTAATTCTTCCTTCTAAATATTTAAAATAAATCATCATTCATACTCTTAAAAATTACATCTAAATGAGTTTTTGACTTCAATCATTACTTTTAAATATTCAAAATAAGTCATCACTGTAAATACTAATTTTAAGTGCTCTTAAAACTACATCCAAAAGAACATTTGACTGCAATCACTAATTCTAAATATTAAAAATAAATTTTCATTCTAAATACTTTTGAAATCTAAATCCAAACATCAGAATACAAGGATCATCAGGTACCAGTTGGGATTTAAAATCCTACACCTCTGAGCTGTTTTCATACTAAGAAAATCCATACCTCCTTTGAGTTCATCAACCCTAAACAACAAAAATGAGGCATGATAATAATATCTCATAATTTCTCTAATAATTTGTCAGATCCCCGCCTCTACAAGTATACCAGAGGAGGAACAGGGGAAACTCCTAGCCGTTGGTGGGGTTGTTGGGGTTGCTGCCATGACCGTTTATTACCGTTAGTTATGTTGCTATTTAAATGAATCTTTTGTTATAGTCTTGGTTATGCTTTTGTTTAAGTAGAAAAGGGAATTCTAAGCGATAGTCTTGGATCGTAGACTCTGGTGGCAGATCACAAGCCCTTCCAGCAGGATGTCCGAAGAAGCTTTCGCCATTGGGTGGTTGAATCGCATTGATTGCAGCCGATATCCCTCCGGTGTCGGAATTCGAGTCGCCGAAGTTGTACACAGCCGGAAACCCACAACTTCCGGTAGCGGCGGCGGCGATGAGCCCCACTGTCCTTCCCAACAGACCCAGAATCAGAAACACCAATAGACGGCGTAGCTTCACTGGGTCCATGATTTCTCACGTCTTACTGAATTTCAGCAAAATGAAATGAAAAATGATGGGATTAAGGAAATTACAAGAGTGGGTAATTAGAAGAACAGTACGATAAGTGGGTCGTTTGTTGAAATTTGGATGTCGTGCTATTGAATCAGTGTCAATGGATGTTTGGCTTTTTCACATTTTGCAAGAAATTCTCTGTATTTTTCTCAACATAACACCTTCTTTGTTCTTCCACTCGTGAATAATTGTACCATTTTCGAACATGGGAAATGTAATAAATTTCTATTTTGACCAATAATTCAAACGTTTATAAGAAAACAAAGAAATTTGAGTGTCACGTCACTCTTAAGCAGAGAGTATCTCCTCATAGATGAGACGGTAAGTTTTTCTCTTCTTGTAATAGCCTAGTCTATTATATAAACAAAAATTGTGACTTATAATGTTCGTATATCGTATAACCTATTGAAGTACATGTTCTAACGAATGTTTTTCTCGAAACAAGCATCCAAACTACTGATAAGTAAGCCCTTTGTCTATAAACTCTTCCATAAGACAGATTAATTGACATACCAGAAGAGAAAAACTTATCGCCTCATTTATGAGGAGGTACTCTATGCTTAAGAGTGACGTGACACCATTTGTATTATACAAACTTTTTTTAAATAATTTTTTTTATATGAAAAAAAAGGAATACTTTTTTTCTTAGGAATAAGGAGACAAATCATTTTTAAGAGTGAGGGGACATTCTTTAAGATCACAAAAAAAAAAAAAAAAAAAAAAAAAAAAAAATGGACAAAATGGTTATCACCCACTCTTAAGTTGGGAAAAAATAAGTGTGTGACCCACAAGTTTCTTTCTTGCAAGAATAAAAAAAAGAACTCACAAATAAAGTTGAAATTTGCATATAAAGAAATGAGTGATAATAATAAAAGACAAGAAGTCAAAAAATAAGCAAAAGCAAAATGAGTGGATAAATGAAAGTTAAAATATCATTTTGGTCTCTAGATTTTAACATTTGTCTCATTTTAGTTCTCAGACTTTCAAAAGTTCAATTTTAATCTCTAGACTTACTTATATTTTAGTCCCTCAACTTTCAAAAGTTGAATTTGAGTCCCAAAATTTTAATATAAATTTAAATTTTGTTCTTATAATAAATTTAAAATTAATATTAAATGAAAGTGATTCAATAATGTTAATAATTTTAATACAAGTAAAGAAAATACGTGAACATATTTCTAAAGTTTATACATAAATATGATATTTTTTTTTAAGAAAATATAACTAAAAAATTATAATAAAGACCAAATTTAACCTTTTTTTTTTTAATCTTGTACTAAAATTAAACTTTTGAAAGTTTGAGGATCAAAATAGAACAAATTTGAAAGTTCGTGTACTAAAATGGACCAAACTTAAAAGTCTAATTGAACTTTTGAAAGTTTAAGACCAAAATAGAACAAGCGTGAAAGTCTGAGGGTCAAAATGATATTTTAACCATAAATAAATAATGAGTAGTAAATATGATATTTTTCAAAAGGTGTGGCTAAATCTTCATGCTCAAGTGACAAGGTAGTCAAAAAAGCATATTATATAATTGCAGACTAAAACTGTCATTTTCATGCATTATTAAGGAGCTTGACAAGCTTTGTCAATTGAAAATGGTGGGTCTGAAAAAGAGCCATTCAAAATGTGGTTAGCAATCCACAAATTTGCAGCCTCAGAATAATGAATGCCATCCCAACTAACATGCTTTGATGGATCTTTGCAAGGATTATTCTCATAAACTGTTCCATTCACAATTTCTCTCTTTCCACAGTTTATGTGAAAACCATGGTAACTCCCACAGCAAAACTTCACTGGATCAACAAAACCTGCACCACTTTCAGACACTCGAGTTAATTACCCGATTCGTATATCGACATCGATAAAAAAGGGGGTAAATTACAAACTTAGTCCACGTGGTTTGAAGAAAGTTGGAGTTTAGTCGCTACGGTTTAAGAATCTAGACTCTAGTTTCTATGGTTTTGAGAAATCTACCATTTAGTCTCTATGGTTTTAAAAATTAGAATTTAGTCCCTAAGGTTTGATAAAATCTAAAAAATAGTCCGTCGTTCGTAATTGTTGAGGAATAAAACACGTAGAAGTTAGTTATTTTTTTGTTTAATGATGAGAGTGTTAGATTTGTAATTGATTGGACAAAAAACACATAATTTATACATCACTTCTGCGTACTTAATTCACATACGATTTACGAATAACATGGACTATTTTTTAAGTTTTATCAAAGTATAGGGACTAAATTTTATATTTCTCCAAACCATAAAGACTGAATTTTATATTACTATAGTCTAGATTTTTAAATCATATGAATTAAACTCTAACTTTCTTTAAATCATAGGGATTAAATTTATAATTTACCCAAAAAAACACAAAACAAAAAACAACCTTGAGTTTTGGCCTTGCTGATGAGTAGATATTTAACTGAATACATGTCAACATGTGTGATTCTTGCTAGAGGAAGCTTTTTCCCCAGCTTTAGCAGCAGATTCTTAAGCTGTCGATTGAGTTCTCGAGCGACTTCGTTCGCACTTTTCACGCATCCGGCGCTGTCGATATTATCCGGCCTCTTGTTATCCAAAATAGCAAAAGGCAGACATCCAATAGGACCTGTGTTATGCACCCAGAAATATCTTGCTCCTTCCTTGTACAGTTGCTGAAACATGCACCAAATTGAAACATCAACCTAAAAGCTTAATTGTGGATTTAATTGTGAACTTAAAAGATTTTAGAAAATGTGGAGAACGACATGACAGTGATTTAAACTCAAGACCTCTTGATCTAATATCATGTTGAATTGTGTATTAACTTAAAAGTTTCAGTTCATACGTTGGAAAAATTTTAATTATATCAACTAACCCAAGTTTTTGAGTAAATTATAAATTTGGATCAATTTGGTCCTTTATGATTTTAAGAAAATTAAATTAGAATTTAGTCATGTAGTTTTTAAAATAAAACTAAAATTTAGTTCTTATGATTTGACCAAACTTAAAAAATAGTTCATATTGTTCATAATCGTTGACGAATTAAATGAGGAGAAGTTAGTTATACATGTGTAAATGGTGTATTTCACATCATTCACATATGAATAAGTAACTTTCATATATTTAACTTGGCAGCGATTATGAACAACTAAAATTTTTTTTTTTAAGGCTTTAACAAATCATAAGAATTAAATTCCTAAATCTTAACTTTCTTCGTGATTAAATTCTACTTTTTAAAATCATACTTTCTTCGAACCTAGGATCAGACTTATAATTTGCTGCATGTTTTTCCAAGTGATATTATGAGCATGGTTGAGTGAGTGATTAAGATTGTTTACTTGCACAGCTTCAGAGAATGTGTTAAGTATATCTGGAATGGAAGCTTTAGTTTCTTCTTCTGATGTGTGCTGGAAACCGTAGGAAAGATCGTTCTGTGCAATATCGAACGTGTACAGCGCCTTCGAAAACTCCCATGGCCTCGGGATACTTCTCATTGGTAGAGATGTTCTGTCTGTCAACATGTAGCCAACATTATACTTAAATGACATACATATGAGAAGATTCATACAACAAAGAGATGAAAGTGTAATGCGGAAAGAGTAATGATCGAGAAACCGACTGTTGGAGCGGAGTCGATTGTATAGATAGGTGGTGCGGGATTTGAATTGGATGAACTGTGACACTTGAAGGCCAAGATGGAAGGGGCTGTAACCACCGGGACGAATCGACGAACCTCCGGTTGCAAAATTAGCTCCATGTCTAAAGCTTGTTCCTAGTGAGTCCAGATATGCACTCAGGTAAGGAAGTTTCAGCTTTTCAGCTGCAGAAGAATCACACATTAAGGACTTGTTTGATAATGTTCTCGATTTCTTGTTACTTGTTTCTATTTTTAATTTTTTAGAAACAATCTTGTTTGGTAATCATTTCCATTTCTTGTTTTCAAAATTTATGGAAACGTTTATCAAATTAAGATAAAAAATGTGAAACTAAAAAAAGTAGTTTCTCTTCTTCTGTTTCTATTTTTGTATAAACTGATCCTTTGAAAACCACTATTTTTATGTATTTGCATGAAAACTTTGTTTGTTTTAGTTAACTTGTTTTTTTTATTTGGTTGTTTGTTATTTTATATATTATTTTAATTTTCATAAAGGAGAAACAAAAATAATTATCAGAAACGTTACGTTCTTGTTTCTAAAAATAGTTATCTTTCTACTTTCAAAAAATAGAAAACAAGAAACGAGAAACAAGAACGTTAACAAGAGCTGAAAATGACAAACTCACAGCTCAAAAATGATTCCAGATTTAGAAAATCCACATTGTTGGTCCATAATTCACTCAAAAAAAAAAAAAAAACTGCTAAACTTTGTTAGCTATACTAATTCTAAGCCTGTTTTCATAATCAAAATCCTACCCCTGTTTGAGTTAATTGACATATAAACACAAACAAAAACGAAGGTACTTAGTGGCTAGTCTGTATATCTTCAAAACAGAAACAGAACTCAGCATGATTTTGCTTCTAAAATATAGCGAATAAAATCATTATGAGTTAACTTAGTGGTCAAGGACTTAAAGAACCTTCTACAAAACGAAGGTACATAATCATGGACATTCAAATATTATAAGATTAGTGAGTTGTTTTATAAAAATAATCAATGTGGCTAAGCTAATTGAACCCTTGTATATATATCAATGTAAATATAATTATAGAACTTATACAATAAGTTGTAGCAAGATTAAACCATCGTTCTAACTATAAATGATTATAAACGAGTGATTTATTTTGAGTGATTAGAAATTTTTTATTATTTTGAGCGATTTCAATAGTTCGTTTAGATATTGTTCTTTGAAAAAAGAGTGATAAAATCTCATCTGTAATAGTACGATAATAACAAAACAAACACCTGAGAGCTCAAAAATATTTTGGTTGGATAAACCCTTGTTTTTTTTTTTTAATTAAGCTTATAAACACCACATCTACCTCTACATTTTATTATTTTGTTAATTACCTTATCCAAATGTTCTTATAATCTAAGTCAAATTTTGAAAAGTGGAATTCAAATGTTTACTCAAGAAAAATAAAAATTCATTTTAAAAATCTAAAATCCAAAAACCAAACGCCAATGAAGTTAAATATTTGGATTATGATATTGAACTCAAACCAATATGTAAACAGAGTGCAAATCAAGCTCTCAAGACTTCTTGCTAAAATATATGTCGTATACCCAGCTCAGTTGTAGCTATGATTACAGTGTAAGATAGTAATTTGTACATAACTAATCTTCAGAAACAGAGTGTGTGTGTGTATATATATATTTGTATGTACGTATGAGAAAATTTAGTAAATAGTTACCAATAAAATCCAAAACAAGACGGCCATCACAAGCTCTGCCAGAAGGATGACCAAAGAAGGTAACGCCATTAGGTGATTGAATGATATTAAATGCAGCCGAAATTCCTCCGGTGTCGGAGTTCGAATCGCCGAAATTGTAAACAGCCTGAAACCCACAACTCCCCCGGCCACCGCCGCCGCCGACAACCAACCCCACCGCCTGTCCCAATAAACCCAGAAACAAAATCACGGCCAACACACGGCGGCGCATAAATGGGTCCATGATTTCGCAGCAAAAAAACACAATTTCCTATGAGTTTCGGATTTTTAATGGGTTTATTATAGCCATTTTGTGATGATGGGGAGAGTGAAACCGCACCGAGTGGAATTTAGATGAGACGAATTGGGAGAAGGGTATGTACGACATGTCGGGTGGGCCACATAAGCGTGGAGAAAAAGGAGAAGAAAATTGAAAAAAAAAAAAAAAGAAAAGAAATTGAGTGTCGTTGATGTGTGCATTTGCTTTAGTTTGTATTTTTATGAAACATGTTCATCTTTTTCCACATGACACGGATTTGTTTCATAGCTTGAAAATTTTCTATTCCAAGAAAACATCAGTCCGTGACCATTTCATATATATATATATATATATTGGTCAATAAAATAATAGCTCAATCCTATCAACCTACACAACTTCATTCACCCAAAGTCATAAAAGATAAACAATCCTAATTCCAAAAAAGATAGCTCAAATCTTCACAAGCGAAGGAAACCTCGTCAAAAGAGAAATAACACGACGATGTACATTGTGTAAAAAGATCAAAAAATCATGTTACGAGAATCTCAAGCAATAGGAAGAAGAGATATTTCCAAACTTAGAGTACGAATCCCT
>JBBMEG010000027.1:2034175-2045562 GCA_037832605.1 Cyclanthera cordifolia
TACAATTCATAATTCTTTACACTCATCTCTCGGAGAAACCTAGCTTGGTCATCATTTTTTTTTTATAAATGACCATTCATTGTTATAAGCTTTACTCATATTCACTTGTAAAGCACTCATACCATTTGTTCCTTTTCTTATTCGTATTTATAGCGTGAATACGATCAAAGCCCAAGACAATATTATAAAAAATCTACCTGTTTGGAACCAAAGCATTTTGAGTTGTAGAGATAACCTTGTCCAAAAAAGGTTTCACCGTGTTAACAATTGTTTTTGCAATTATGTTATAGACTGTATTACACAAACTTTGATCAAAAGTCCCTCGTTTTGACCAAGTTATTAATCTTAGGTATTAAAGCAATCATAGTGGACGATTTCCATCATTAAGACACAGGCAAGCACACCTTAACTATTTCTGTCGCCTACAATGCCCTAATACTTTGGAAAGAACTGGGTGTTTATACCATCAACTTTGGGAGCTTTAGATGGGTATAGATTCCAAACTTCTCGTGTATAAATATGTTATTTGTCACTTTTTGAGATTACAATAATTGGGGGTGGGGGATTCAAATCTAAGACCTCATAGTCCTTCGATGTTCACTAATGTCGTTAAGCTACAGCTTTTTTGGCGTGTTTAAAAGATGACGTTAGTCCCCTACTTCTAATTTTTTGCAAAATTAAATGATTTTTTTTCAATTTAATAATATTTTAGGTAGACGTATTCAAATTTATATTTTTTGTCAGAGCGAGCATATCTTAACTGACATTAGCGATGTATTATCATCCATTGAATTTGTTGTTCGAGTCCCCACTTCAATGTTGTAACCTTAAAAAAAAAAAATCATAAAATTATACATAATTTCAATTGAGCAAAAAAAAAAACTTCAAATTAGTCTTCGATGTTTTTGCATTTTTCAATTTAATCTCTCATATTTTATTAATAAGGGAAATACTTTCTATTAAAAATGGAAAATTGGGCAAAACTCCCTTAAAATATGTTGTTTGTAACAATTTACTTCTAAATCTTGATCTCGTTCAAAATTTGAAAGATTCTCACGTATGATAAGAATAGATTTATCAAAAAAAATCAATTTTTTTTATAATATGTTTTACTTTAATCATAGTCACTTTTAAACCTACAAAAAAAAAAACTTGCTATTTCCGTTGTTAAAATTTTATATCGATAACTTGTTGATCAATACTCATACGTCTATGCACCTTTGTCCCAAGGGATAATGAAGTTGGTTGATGGCTTGGATTCGAAAGGTATGCTCCTTTCAAGATCTCATGTTCGAGATCTATCTGTGACATTAACTTGTAGTTTTCATTTTTTTGATGTTTTCCGGCGGCTGTCATAGGAACGGGCGTGATCACTCTGGATATAGTGTGATTATCTATTCTCAAAAAAAAAAAAAAAAGAGCATGTGCACCTTGGTTAAGTTATCGTTCTTCTAAGCCTCATTCATGTGGTTGTTGCATACAAGTCAAGTTGAATTTAAGAGCGATACGTGGATGGATATAGATCACATCTAGATGAGAGATCTTAAAGGAAATCTATATGACCTACCCACAATGTGCACCTTATTTTTTAGTGGTTCGATCATCGGCCTTTCACAATTAAGTGTGTTTAATTTAAAGTAGTTTTAGGTTGGGTGATTTCCTATAAATTTTCCTAGAAAGTATGTGAATAATGACAAAACATGCAAGAAGGAATTTTTGTTAGTCTATGGGGACAATTCAAACTCTTAGAAGTGCTTAAAAACTAGTAGTTAACGTGGCCCAGTTGTAGGGAGTGTAAGGGAATGCCGAGGCCAAGAGGAGCCAAACCCGGATTATAAATTCTCGTCTGAATCTTGGACCACTTGCATTTAAAATGGTATCAAAGTGGAATATCTCCCAGTAAGATGTGGTTCTGAGTAGTCGCATCGCAGGGGAAAAATGTGAATAATAGAGGTAAATAAAGAAAAGAAAAAGAAGGAATATAAGAAGAATGATTAATGATTTGTGTTTGAGATGAAGAGAATAGTCATGTGAAGAATGATTATTTGTGTTTGTGGTGAAGTGAAATGATTATGAGGAAAATAAAATGATGAGTATAATGTGAGTGGAAAATAATTATGAGAAGAATAAAAGTTGTTAGGGATAAACAGTAGTTACGAAGAAAATAAAAATATAATTTCAGAAAAATGTGATTATGGAAAGAATGATTCTAGTGGCCTAAACACTGAGAATTATATCCATTATCATTCTCCACCCTCGTTTTAAGATGGGTAAAACTTGAGTAGTATCTAGTATATACTTTCAACCATTTGTGTGGACAAAAATGTGTCACATAGTATATAAAAAATATATTTAAAATATATTAAGAAATGATGACTAGATGTGGCATATTGTATCCTCACAAATGATAAAAAGTATATAGTATGCAATTTTTTAAGGTATTTGGATGTAAAATTGTAGAGTGATTATAAATGGATAATTATTTTGAGTTATTATAAATTTGAATTTTAGTAATAGCTCGTTTGGATGTAGTTATTTGTAGAGATGTTGGAGTTATTATCTCATTTAGATGATAAGTTTTGTAGATGAGTTGTGGACAATATCTCGTTTGGATGTGGGTAGAAATGCGTGATTATTTGGAGGGATTAGAAATTAGTGGTTAGAAATGGATGATTAGAAATGAGGGGCTTAAAATGAATGATTATTTTGTGTGATTAGAAATAGAGATGTAATTTTTCTCATGAGCGGTGAATGGTGAGTGAGTGGGGATGAAAATTACCCGCAAGCTAAACAGGGATGGGGATGAGATGTATTTCTCATTCTCGATTTCCCATTTTTTGTCTCGTTTATATATTATTTTATTTTATTTTATGCATTAATATATATAAAGTTATAGAAATTTTTATTTCTATGGATGTTTTTCTTACCTAATTAACTATGTAATTAAAATCAATAAACATTTATCTTAATTATTTAAAAATTTGTCTAAATTATAGTGAGCTGATTTAAGATTGAGAAAGTTTGTAAAAAGTTGGAAATAATAAAAAGAAAAAGAATTAAATGGAAAATAGTACCCCTCGGGAAAACCAATTTCCGTGCATTCCTCGCCTCATTCCCAAAAAAATTAAGAATTTCGCAGGGACAAACATTAAAATTTGCCGTAGGAGTGGGGACGACAAAGTTATTGCCGTTCTCACCCTGCCCTGTGGACATCTCTAATTAGAAATGAATGATTATAATAGCTCGTGTGGATGTGGATCTTTGAACAGAATTCGTAACCGCTCATTTTAATAAAAAAAAAAAGTTTGGTGTGGTGGAACGCGAAGAGAAGTATTCCCACCGTTTGACTACTGAGTTACCATTACATCAACCACTAATTTACTTTCACTATCCTCTTTTATTTCTTCTTTGTTTTTCCTTCTCTTCTCTCCCCCTCCCCACGTGAGCATCTCACACAAACCATTTATTACTATTTTTTGGATGAATTATCAATTTGGTTCCTATAGTTTGATGAAAGCTAAAATTTAGTTCTTATGATTTCAAAATATAGACTTAGTCCTTATGGTTTGGAAAAATCTACAATTTAGTCCATATGATTTAAAAAATTAGAATTTAATCCCTAAGATTTGATAAAATCTAAAAAATAGCTGTTGTTCGTAATTGTTCATAAAAAATAGAAGTTAGTTATTTTTGAATTTATTGAGGAGAGTGTGAGATAAGTAATTAATTGAAAAAAAAACATAATTCATACATTGCATTTACATACTTAATTCGTCTATGATTTACGAATAATATGAACTATATTTTAAGTTTTATCAAATAATAGAAACTAAATTATATTTAAATTTTTAAACAACTAAACTTTAATTTTGAAACTATAACCATTAAAATTAAAAATTATCTTTATTTTTTTATATAAAAAAGAAAACACTTTTGGACAGTGGGTGACACGTAAGTTGAATTCCTCTGGTCTTCAAAGTTTTGAAAGTTTCTTCAACCTCGAGAGATATGCGCGAGCTGCATTTCTCAAGTTTCGCTTTCCCTAACCGTCTGCTTGTTCTTCTCTCTTCATCTTCATCATTCTTATGTTCCTTCTTCTTGGAGTTACTTCCTCGCCGCTCTGATCCTCTCACAAATTCCCCATACTCCACAATTACTCCAAGTAGCAATGGGAAATTGGATGAACAAGGAGCCTCCGCCGCCTATGGTCCTCGTTCCGCCGCTCTTCGATTATCCTCCGCTTGCTGCTCGAACCAGGTATATCTTCTCCAAGCTTCTCTTCTGTTTATATGATCGATTCCGTCACATATCTGCTCAATGCGGTCCAATTTTGAACTTCTGTGAACTGACTAGGAAGTTGAGTTCTGCATGTTGAACGCGGACCTTTTACTTGACATTTAATGTGCTCTATCTTGAATATTGTGGCTTTCGTTTTGGCTGTGTGAATTATAATTAACGCCTGATTGAGCGAATGTGAGTTTTGTTGAGATATCATTTTCTTTGAAGGATATAGTGACATTTTAATGCGATGCAGGATGTTGGAGTCATCATATAACCTGTTATTCGGAAAGCTTGCTTTAAAATGTCTTTTTGAGGATTATTTCGATGAGGCAAGGCATTTTAGCACAATGATAATGCTAAAGCCCATTGATGACCCCCATGTCGATTTGGTCGCAACGGTATCCCTTGAAACTCTAATTTGTTTTCCTTATCGATGCTAAATTCTGAAAGATTAGTCTATATTCCGTTATTTACTATTCCTTTGGGTTAACCTGTTTAGGTATCTGGTCCTTTTGATCATAAGCCTGAGGAGAAGATCATAGGGAATGCATTGTTTCGATGGCAAAGGTAATCTCTTATGTTGCTTATACTTCTAGTTCTAACTATTGCCTCCTCTTAGAAACTTCAAAATTTCTTCTTGAGAACAAGACCTTTTGTTGGGCAGTGACGTTGATGATCCCCATACATTTATGGACCTTTATGTATCAAACTCTGATCCGTAAGAGTTTCTCCTTCAATGTGATTTCATTTCTTGGTTACATAGTACATTGATGTATCCCTGCATATTGGCTGTGGTGATTTGTCTATGCTGGCTTATGGCTTCAGGGTTTTACAAATGAGGGCATGTGCATACTATCCTAAATATGGCTTTGGAGCTTTTGGTATTTTCCCGCTCCTTCGGAAGAACAGGTTTGACATAATACAAATTTTTGTGGACAAAAAATGTATCCTAGAATATTTGGTGGTCATCTTCGAGACATATGTTGACTTGGTTCACTGTCTGCAGATTATGTTTTGAGGACTATGGTCTTATGGGACTCAGATATGGCTCAAGGAATCTTTCAGCTGGCGTTACACTTATGCCACTTTCCTGTAATTCGTTAGTTATCTTCTTATAAGCATGTTGGTGTGGGTGTATGGTTTGAAAATATAGGTGTCAGTTATTTCCATATTCAAACCATAACATATACAGTTATCTTATGTTTCATACTAAGGCTTCCATTGTGTGCCTTATCATGGTTATGGTCTACATGTGCCCAGTGGCCAAAGCTTGTTAGTTTCAAATTAAATTATTCAATTGGATACCAAGGATAAGAACATTTAATGGTTATAGGTATAAATATCTGAGCTAGGTATCACGGTCTACCTTTGTTTGGGGACTTGTGATGTGATTGTATGGTATTGCGAGCATGTCACCGAACGAAAGTGCAAAACGGGTGGCACAATCGGGACAACCTCTCTCACGAGTCTCGTGAAAAGGTTTTCGAAGAAGGGAGAAAGAAGGCTTTGAAATACATTTTGTCTTTGAAAAAGTATATGACAAGATACAACAAGGACCACATCAACTAGATTGCATTCATCATATAGCTTGGTAGGAGGGAAGCTTCAAGAGTCATACCATCCTATAGTACATTTTGAGCCATTTTTGATGTGCATATCTAAATGGCGAAGAGTCATACGGCTCCAAAACTAAAAGAAAACAACAACATGAAAAGTAAGTTCTAAACTATGAAAGCATGATAAAAAGGAGTCTAAGGGTGCCACATGCAACACGCACTGGACAAGTATGACCGTTACACTAGGTTCATTGTTTAGCCCAGGAAGATAAATAAATGTTTCCCCCTGCATCTAATTATTTTTTAGCACTTTTAAGTTTTAATATTTCTTTCTTGATGCACTGTTCTGCTTTTATTTATTGAGGTACTTAATGATTGGAATATCATGGACATTATTGTTTTTAAACTTCCAAAGTTATAGTAATGAGTCAGAGGCCTCTTTGTTGTCATCACCCTGCTTTGCAGCGAAAGAAGAACTACCAAAAAGTGCATGGCTGGTCAGCAAGATGGGGAGGCTAACTACTGGAGTGCAGTATGAGCCACAATGTAAGTATTACTTACCCTAACCCATCAAGTTAAACTTTTGGGTTGATTTGTGATTTAACATGGTTCAATAGTATATTTTTTCAAGAATAATCAATCAGTTAACTCTTATTTGTTTGAATGGAGTTGCTTTTGTCATTAATGTCTGTTAGAAAGTCAATTAATAGTTGAACTTGTTCTCGTTAAAAAAATTGATCGTTTTCTTTTTGTTTGTTTTAGATGGAAATAAAGATGGTGGGCCATTCAAAAATTTAAAGAACTGGAGTTGTGCGATTGGCTATGATGTGGGTTCGGGGAGCCCTTTGAGCCCATCTTTCAATTTTGGTCTTGAACTTGCAAAAAACTCACAGGTTTGTTTATGCATAAATTAAATTAATGATTGCATTATACTACTATTCTATGATTGTCAGTGTTGGTTATTTGGTTTATGAGATCTACCAAATTTATGTTTTGGATTTGTGCATGAACTTTAAGTATTTGGTTGAAAAAAATATAGAAAAAATAATAACAATGTAATCTCTCAAACTGCATATAGTCGTCAACCAGAACAATAAGTCAACCGGCAATAAGATGTTCCCTTAACCAAGAGGTCATGGCTTCGAATCCATCCACCTCCATGTTGAACCAATAAAGAAAAAGAAACTTGCATACAGTCTGATTCTTTGATTTTGATTCATCACAAGTAATGGAATAGACATTCGTTTCTCTTCAAAAAAAAAAAATAATAATAATAAAAGAAATAATGGAATAGACATCTTTCCCCATGCGAGCCTATAAAATAATAAATACTGAAATAGTTCACAAGTTAATTATATATGGGTTTGAACATAGTGCTACAGTATTCGGAGATTTGTTTGAACTGATACTTTGATTCGAAATGTTTTTCTTTAGTTTAACAACACTGGGTGGTCGAAGCGAGCATAGCTTAGCTGACATTAGTGATATATTAACGTCTACAAGATCTGTGCGAGCCCCACAATCCCCCTTTATACTTAAAAAAACAACTATGGGCGGTGTGGTGAGGGATTGGAATCTTTGACCTATTGGTCACTTTGGCCCTTTTTTTTTTCTTAAGTAACTTAATCTTTTGGAATGTAACTAATTTTCTTTTCCACGCTGATGGGTTCAGGAATGGATCAAGATTCAAGAGGAACAAAACCACCATGGAGTGGTCTAGTGACGAAGAAGGGCCTTGGGGTGCTTAAGGTGATGGGTTCAATCCGTGGTGGCCACCTACCTAGGAATTAATTTCCTACGGGTTTCCTTGACATCCAAATGTTATAGAGTCAAGCGGTATGTCCTGTGACAATAGTCGAGGTGCGCGCAAGATAGTCTGAACAGTCATGATATCAAAAAAAAAAAAAAACAAGAACTGAAAATATGGTCATAGACTTCCTCTTCCTCCCTTTTCTAACTCTTTTTTCTTTAATTTAACATATTGATTCTAGTCAACAAATAAATAAATAAAAGATACATAGGGATAGTTTAATGGAGGGTGATGCTTATGCTTCGATTCTGTTCGACGTAGAACTTGTTGGTTAAAAATTAAAATATTGCAAGAGCTCAATTGTCAGCGAGTTGTTGTCCAAGAGCCAATTTTTGTCAAACAGCTTGCAGTTTCAAATATAACTTTTTTTTTTAATTTGTTTCTTTTTTTCTTTTTAAAGAGGATCTCTGGTGGGGCAAGAGTTGAAAGAAACAATTGGGCTATTATTAAGATACAAGGAAAGCACATAACAAATAGTGGTGGTAAGAGAATTCAAGGCATGCAGTCCTTATGTGAGTTTTTCATGTTGTCTGTTTAAACTAGGGGTACACTTTGAGATAATCTAGAAAGAAGGCTCCAAGATATAGTTGCTTACCTTTTGGGCTGATGTTAGGATTGAGCCTTAGATAAAATAAGAATAGTTGGGAGGGCATATGAGCAAAATAGTCAGAGAGTTTGTTAGGGATTTTAGTTATAAATTGAGAAGTTGTGTGAAGAGAAAGATATCCAAATATTGAGAGTTTTCTTAGGGCTTTAGAGAAGTTTTTTTTCCAGAGAAAGGGAGGTTCCAAGTTCCTATCAAAACTTGGTATATCTTGTAGTTTTGGTTATTTTATATCAATATAGATAGTGGTTTCTATTAATTGGTATCATAGCTGGTTCGTTCTGGTCATGGAGATTGCTGAGGAGTTGAGAAGCATTCGTGATGATATGAGGAAGTTGATAGCATTGATGGATTCTTAGAGAGAAGAATCAATGCAACTTAGAAAAGCAAAAGAACGAAAGAAAGCTGAGCGGGAGGCAATGAAGCAGATGATCGAGGTTGTTGAAGTTGAGCCGCTGTCAAAATCAAAGGAGATTAGAGAAGAAGCACCAAAATCAGATCTAAAGGAGAAGTTTGATTCTGGGGAAGATGCTAAGCAAGTGGAAGAATGTGAGCATGAAAACCAGTCACAAAATCATCAATCAAGAAACAAAAGTGAAGAGGAGAAAAAAAAGATCATTGAAAATGAATCTCAATGTCGAAAGTGGAGGGAGTTGAAGTATTGGCAAAAACATAGAGTAAAACCTTGGTGGAAGTGAAAAATGCAAACGATTACAAAAGGAAAACGGGAGAAAATGCACCGTGTACGTTGGAAGTCAAAGAAGAAGCGTCTAACACGCCGGAGGCGGATGAAGAAAAAAAATAGTGTTCCATGGAGGACAGAGAAGACGGTTCGACAATCGTGGAAGTCTAGGAAAAATGTTTACCAGCAAAGGAGGCCGAGGAAGATTGCTCGACGTGCTCGTCGAAAGCCAAATCTGTAAAAACAATAGAAAACGAAAAACTCACGAGACAAACTTTTTTTTAAGGTAATGAAAAATAGAAAACATATCTCGATAAAAAGAAATAAGTAGCAAAAATTCAAAGCTGAAAAAAGTAAAAACAATAGTGTGAGAGAACAAAAAAAACATTTTGTTTTTTTATATCCGTGACTATCCGGGCTAGCTTGCGCGCACCTCGACTATTATCACAGGACATACCGTCTGACCCTACAACATTTGGATGGCAAGTAAACTCGTAGGAAATTAATTCTTAGGTAGGTGGCCACCATGGATTGAACTCATCACCTTAAGCATCCCAAGGTTCTTCTTGACCACTAGGCCACTCCATGGTGGTTGAGAGAACAAAAAATCATGAGTGATAAGCATTAAAGAAAAGTAGCCTAGTTGGTATGAATGTCTTGGATGCTGAACCATCGAATGATTTTGATAAGGAACACCAAGAGAAACTCAAAATCACTCGTTTTTAGCTGGCAGTGTAGTTTATTTTGTTGGAGGTCCTGTTCTTAGTGCTGAGAGCACAGTGTGTCTATTTCACACGCACAAGTATAAGAGAATTTAAAGTAGTTACTTCTAGGTCACAAGTTTAACCGGAAGGTAGCAGTTATCTGGGAAATTTTATTGGGGATGAATTAGTAGATCTTTGTTGGAAAAAGCAAGCATTTTTGGAAAAGAAACAATTTCATTAATAGTATGAAATTACAAACGGTGGTATAAAATCTTAGAAAAGAGATATCCTATTGTTAACCAGGATATCGATGCTATAATTATGAAATAATGATGATAATGGCTGCTTGGTGGTATACTCTTGCCAAATTAACCATTGTAGTTATGTTATGTCTTTTATAATTATTTCTTCTTAACCATTGTAGTTATGTTATTTCTTTTATAATTATTTCTTCTTCAGAGTTTCGTGTGAGCAGTATGGGTTTTGGGGAGAGGGTTTCTTATTCTCCCTTTCGTGTATTCTTCATATATATATACACGAAGAAAGTTACTGTTTCTTGTCCAAGGAAAAATGCATTGCAATTTCTGGAAAATTCACGACCTTATATCAAACACTATATTTTTCCAGAGCATCATCTGAAAAAGTAATATTTCATTTCATTCATGCAGCTACTGATAAGTTGCGTACTGATTTTCTTTTGCAGTTCATTGCCTCATTCTATCAACATGTGGTAGTTCAACGGAGGGTATGATTCTTTTCTCCCATGCATGCATAACTTTCCCTTTGTTATTGTTGTAAATATAGTTGGCATGCAGATGCAATATTAACTAGGGGTGATTTTGGTTCGGTTTTCGTTGGTTTTGTACAACACCGATACCCGAACCGATATGTTCAGTTGTTTAAAAAATGGATCTGATCCAATGTCCAATAACGATAGAACCATTGGTTCTGTTCGATTTTGATTCGGTTTTCAGTTTTTAATATATTGAGAATTGAGTTTATTTTTCAATTTTTTTCATCACTTTTAGTCGGAGTGATTTCGGTTTGGTTTTCGTCAATTTTGTACCAAACCAATACCCAATCCAATATGTTCAGTTTTTTAAAAATTGGATCCTATCCGATGTCCAATAATGATAAAACCATTGGTTCAGTTTTTAATTGGTTCGGTTCGGAATTGGTTCGATTTGAAATTTTTAATACTCTGAGAATTGAGTTTATTTTTCAATTTTTTTCATCACTTTTAGTACGCCAAAAACATTTATGATAAAAAAAATTACTCCTAAACATTCCTCAAAATCCACCATGTTCATTATCCAATACAATTTCATATTCCAAAAATGAAGGCTATAAAATTTTTTTTCTCAATTCTATTTTTATAAGTTAATAACTAAGTTGCATTACACTTAATAAAGCATTATGGGTAGGAATATCGAATCAGTTCGATTATAGATAAAAGATTTACTAACTTATTATTACTTACATTTTTCTTTGGAATTAAATCTATTCTACTAGCCAAAAGATCAATAACTTAACGGCAACAATGTACGCTAAAAGACCACAAGATCACGGGTTCGAATCCTCCATCTCAATGGTTGTGGTGTAAGCTAAAAAAAAAAGAAAATAAAATAAAATAACTATTCTACTAAACTTCAACAAAAAGCAGTATTCATCGTAATCGCCCTCAGATTTATTTATTTTTTATCTCCAAATTTTGAATGAACGCATTTCCTAAAATCCTCTTCCCAGTAAA
>JBBMEG010000027.1:2045662-2061358 GCA_037832605.1 Cyclanthera cordifolia
AATCGCCCTCAGATTTATTTATTTTTTATCTCCAAATTTTGAATGAACGCATTTCCTAAAATCCTCTTCCCAGTAAACGCATTTCCTAAAATCCTCTTCCCAGTAAATATCAGAAACCAAATTCACAAGAAATATGTGCAACCAAAGATCAATGAAGAAGAATCACAAAAGAAAAAGGGTAAAATACAGTTTTAGTCAGTAAAAATTTAAGGACCCTACATTTGGTTGCCAGCTTTCTAAATAATCTCATGTTACATCACTAATATGGATAGATCATCATATATTTTCTTTTGAACTCTACATTTGGTTGACTATGATCAATTTTAATGCCTTTTCTGCGTGGGGTGGGGATTCAAACTTTTGATTTCTTGATCAAGGATATCAAGCCTGCTGACTAGTTGTTAGGCTATACCATACTCAAGATGGCATGATTGCCTTCACTGCTTTTAACTTCAAATTTACATTCATTCTCCAATGGGTTGGGCCAGTAAATTTTAGGGCTGTGCCTTTCAATATTGATTCTTTATATTGTTGTTTCTTTTCCTTCGTTTATTTTGGGTGCAAGGGGAATATGTGACATCTAATAAGTCAGCATGTAGAAATACGTGTGACAATAGGAACGTGATAGGTTGATTTTTTCTTCATGCTTCCTTATGGGCTAAATATCTGAAGGAAATTTTGGAGAACCATAGATTAGCATTAATGGGCCTTCACAACATCCACAAGCCTGATTTTAATTACCAATTTTGATTTAAGGAAAGTTATCCTCCCAATATTTCAGCATACTTGAAAACTCTATGGTCAAGCTTATGGGTATGAAATCACCCACTCAGTATTTCTAGACTTCTTAGGGAGGAGATAGATGCAGTGCAGGTTCGATTTCTTTTCGAGGATGCACAAGCTTTTCAAAGACTACAAAATACTAACTTCAAAACCTCAAGATATTAATCTACAAGTTTAACTTTTCTAAGCACAAGAATCTATAGCCTTGCTCCCAAAAATTCCATGGAGTGCCTTCTAAGTGACCAAAATTTGATGATGGTCCTACTTTCTAAAGAATTAAAATCTACTTTCTAAAGATATCAATCTACAAGTTTACCTCTTCAATCCTGATAAATGCCAGACATTTTATGGTGTTGTAGATTTTAATTGCGTTCCCAGCTATCTCTAGTATATCCTCTCAGAGGCCTTGCTTCATTCAAGCACCTAGGTTAAAAGCCAGGAAAAATCTTATTTTGATTTTCTTTTCCTCTTTTTAATAAATGCTTTTGAAAAATAATCCAGGAATTCCTCCTCGTTGACGTCCTCTTTAACGAGAGTTATACCATCCAGAGACCGTGGAACTCAGAAATGAGAGATATTATCCTTCTACCAGCAACATACGCCAAATAAATCTATGGAAGGTCATATTTATAGATTTACAGCTATTGAAAACAAAGGAAATCTTCTGTGTGGCAGTTTCACCGTTTTCGATTGTTCTTACTAAAGATATTAAGGAAGGTAGGTGATATAATTATCATCATCTCAATAATTTTCTCTACAGGTAGCCCCCTTTTTTTTTGTGATAGGAAACAGTATTCCATTAATGAAATGAAGTTCATTGGTATTTGGTGTTGTTTCAAACACACACACACATTATGTATGTGTGTGTGTGTGTATATATATATAAATGTGAAACAACGACTAAGATAACAGAACTACCGAGTATCCTTTTAATTAGCCAAAGATCCTGTGGTTATATCTTGAAAAAAGATAAAGAATGTTTATACCATGAAAGCCTAAAACATTACAAAATAACACCGCCTTGTTGGAAGTGCGTTGTTTCTCTCAGTGGCTATTTCTCAAGACCTAGTTTCCTCGAGTCAGCCTGGCTCTATTTGAAGCGAATTCCAATTTTATTTGAGTAGTGCGCTAGAGTTCATTTGTGATATATATTTATTTATTAGTTTTTTTTTTTCATTTTACCAGGGATTTTATCCACTAATATTTTCCTTGCATCTGTTGGCTTGATCAAGCATCCTTCTGCTATTTGTATCCAAGAATTTACAATATTTCAGCTGCTTTAATCAATTAGGTGAAGAACCCCCTGGAAGAAAATGAAGTTGTTGGAATCACAAATTACATTGACTTTGGTTTTGAGTTGCAGACTAGGTATAAATTTGTTAGCAATAAGTTATTACACTACCATATGGTTGTTTCTAATGTTCTTATAATCTTAATCTTGTTTCAGAGTTGATGATGTCAACCCAGAAAATAATATTCCCGATTCCACTTTTCAAGTAGCAGCATCATGGCAAGCCAATAAAAATTTCTTACTGAAGGTAGAAAAAGCTTCTGTTTTTTTTAATACATTATGGACAAAACCTAGTCCTATAACTATATTTTTCCCTCGACAGGGGAAGGCGGGCCCACTTAGCTCCTCACTTGCTATGGCATTCAAGTCATGGTGGAAACCTTCATTTACTTTCAACATCTCAGGTATCTTTAGGGACAAATTTTTACTGACTGTAGGGTCCTTAAGTTTATGTGGTTGTTTCATGTGCTACTGAATTATACTCTGATAAATGCCAGGCTACAATTTTGTAATATAACTATATGCTACCATAACTTTTTACCAATATTCTTGTGCACTCTAATAGACCGAGAAGCAGGATCGGTGCTTCAAGGCAGCTTCGACGGGGATCCTTTTGTTGCCCTTTTTCTTTTCATGCTTGTGATGGATGTGTAGGATAGGATTATTTCGCCAGTGTTTGTGTAGAGCTTTGGTGGATTTCAAGGTCGGGAAGGATAACCCGCACTTGTCTCACCTCTACTATCTTTTCTGCTCTTGTAATTATGTGTTGTTTCTGAATCAGAATAATTTTTTGCTTTCTTTGAGGCCAAATGGGCTACCTTGGCTCGTGTGAAGTTTGTTCGTTTCCCTCATATTGCTCTAGGCTTTCACTTAAGGCACAACTCATGGTCTATTACTTTTTAGGACCCTATCGTGGGTAACCCAGAAGATAGATTATTACGAGCTATACTTGGCATTCAAGTATCCACTTCAAAATAAACCTGTCTAAAACTACCTATAGGCGGTAGGGGTCGAGTTATTGATGTGAGATGGATCCAGAAAAAAGGGGCTCGAGTTGTAATCCAGAAATTATTCATGAGAGGCTTTCTTGTTGAAGAAGAGTTTCTTTTCTAAAGATGGTAGGCTTACGTAAAATTCAGTCGGTTTTCCCCGTGTCAGTGAGTAATGAGTTGGAGAAGCTTACGAAGGATTTCTTTCTTTTGGGAGGGAATCAAGGAGGGGAAAGGGCTCACCTCTCAAGTGTGGTATCCTGAAAGACCAAAAGGTGCTGAAAGCAACCTAATTGAGAAGTAACGCTCGAGGAGAAGGTGGTGTGATCTCCATGAAAACATTCACTCGGAGAGAGAAATATTTTAGCTCCTTGACTTGTCTTTATATGATACAAATATTTAGTCTTTATATGATACAAATATTTATTATTATAGAGACCCACCTAATTTGTAGACACCTCTCGTGTCTATTTTTTTAATGTCTCCTAGTGCCTGGCCTAGGACGGATGTTGGAGATACTCACCTTGTGGCCATTTGTTCCACACTGGAAAGGTGAGGATTCTTCAACACATTTATAAGATAAGGTGGATTGCTCTCCTCAAAGCCAATTGGTTTTGAGGATGCTCACACTATCTAATAACAGGCGTGATTGCCCTGAGTATAGTGGAGCGAAGCTTCGATTTTTTGGTTTCAAAAAAAAAACTAATATTTATAATTATAGTCTCATATTAACTCTTTCTGAAGGGTCTTGACCTGTTATGGATGATTCGGTTAGTACTAGAAATGAACCATCTTTTTTTTAGTTCGACAAATGATATGGATTTGAATCTTCAACCTCAAGAAAGAATACATGTCTTGGACTGCATATTTTCTTCAGCTGTAATACGATATAATACATCATAATTATCATGTGGTTTCAATTATTATTATTATTATTTTAATTATCATAGTACTGAATGATTATTCGGACTGTTACACAGTTACCAGGGATCGTACAGTTGGTAAAACTGCATATGGATTTGGCATCCGTGTTGAAAATCTCAGAGAAGCCAGGTTGTATGAAAGCCTTAATTCTCTTTTCTCATCTATTCCTTTCCACTTATAGGGTATGTTTGGGACACCAAGAACAAAGGAGAGAATGGGAATGGAGATGATTCTCGTTGTTTGGGCCACTGAAAATCATTCCTTCCATAGTTTCGTTTTTCCAAAATTACTTTTTATTCTTCTCCTAACAACTTTTTATTCATCTCATAACTATTTTTCAATCACATCATACTCACTATCTTATTTTCATCATTATCATTCCCTTTCCAAACCGCAATAATCATTCTCTTCGCACTAAGCACAAATAATCATTCTTCCCATAATTATTCGATTTCCTATTCTCTCCCTAATTCTCATTTCCCCAAACACACCTATTATAATAATCATCATTTCTTCGCTGATGATCCATCTGATTGTAAATATCAGTTTTGAACTTATTAAAAAGATGAAATTCTCGCTCGTCTCAGCTATTGTTCACTGAGTTCTGAATCTTTCGAGCAAATGAAAGTATATCGATCATGCTTCTCTACTAACTGTAATATCACTTCACCTTTTTTCAGTTATCAACGAGCTGATCCGAACTTCGTGATGCTTACACCGAGCAAGGAGCACCTGGCTGAAGGCATTGTTTGGAAAATTGGGAAGAGACCGATGCTGCAGTCGGATATAAATGCTGGAAATTTTGATGGCATACCGACCGAATTACGACCCTTGAACAAGATTTTGTGAACCTTGTTTCCTACCAATTATTTAGCTGACTCAAAAGCGAAACATTGCTGGGATAAGAAGATAGAAGATGATGCCTTTGTAATTTTGGATTAGAGTTCACTCTGCTAGTATAGTGAATTGAAGAATTGTTATTCCAGAAGGTCTAGAGTGGGTAGAAAGGGACACATCAATGAATTGTGATCACAGATTGTAAGGTTATGCAAGTTATAATTATTTGTTTTATTATATATATTAACAGGATGTACTTCTTTTTTTTTTCCTACATCCAATCAAGCTTGATTTGGCGAAGAGAATGGAAAATAGAACTTTCATAGAGGTTGTCTCTCAAATCATAACATCTACTGATGAATTAGCTTCAATATCCAAGAGTTTAGAAATAGAGAAACAAATGATTAATAAAAAAAACAAATTAATTGTTTTTCCATTATTTGGTATTAATCCAGTTTTACACCAAAATTTATTTGGATGCAGCTTTTAAAAATATTTTGAATGAAAATTTATTTTGAATATTTAAAAGTAATGATTAATAATGATTGCAGTCAAAAGCTTGATTGAATGTAATTTTTAAGAGTATTTAGAATGAAACTTTAGTTTAAACAATTAGATATAATGATTATAGTCAAAATTTTGTTTATATAAAGTTTTATAAGAATATTTAGAATAAAAATTTACTTTGAATATTTAAAAATAATAATTATAATGAAAATCTTGTTAGAATATAATATTTTTAAAAATATTTAATAAATATTAATCTGAGATACAGTTCTAAAATCTCATAACAAACCCCTGGACTTAAAAAAAAAACCGAATTTATAAAATTATAATATATTATCATAAAACTGGTTGAATTGTATTCAGCGATTCAATTTGCGGCAACTGTCCAAACAGAAAAGGAATGGCTTCTGCTGCATTTTCCCTGGCTTCTACTTTCTCCACTTTCTCTCCACTTTCTCGGCCGCCAAACACTAAACCCAGCTCCTTCTTTCTCTCTAAATCCATTTCTCTTCACAATTTCTCTAACCCCAATTCCCATTTTAGAAACCCCATCTTCTCTCTTTTGTGTCACAACAACAAGAACAGCAATCGAATTTCAGCTACAACCCACTCAAATCTCACCAATCCCTCCAACCCCTTTGCTTCAATTTGGGAATCCCTGCTTATTTTCTCTACTTCGGTGCTCTTGTCTTTTTCTCTCTTTCTTACAGATGTTGATTCTGCGGCTGCTTTTGTTGTCACCACGCCTAGGAAATTGCAGACGGATGAGCTCGCTACTGTTCGTCTCTTTCAGGAGAATACTCCTTCTGTAGTTTATATCACAAATCTTGCTGCTAGGTAATTGAATTCAACCTTCTTAGTGATGAACTCTTATTACAACTTGGGTCTATTTGATACGATTTTCTCTTTGAAATGTGATTTTGGTAATTGAATTGAACCCTCTTGGTGATGAACTCTTACTACAACTTGTGTCTAATTTTGATATGGTTGTCTCTTTGAAATGTGATTTTGGTATTTCTTGGAAATGAACTCTTATTACAACTTGGTTTAGTTTTGATACGATTTTCTCTTTGAAATGTGATTTTGGTAATTGAATTAAACCCTCTTGGTGATGAACTCTTATTACAACTTGGGTCTAAATTTGATATGCTTGTATCTTTGAAATGTGATTTTGGTAATTGAATTGAACCCTCTTGGAGATGAACTCTTATTACAACTTGGGTCTAATTTTGATACGGTTGTCTCTTTGAAATTTGATTTTGGTAATTGAATTGAACCCTCTTAGTGATGAACTTTGATTACAACTTGGGTCTAATTTTGATATGATTGTCTCTTTGAAATTTGATTCTGATGTGTGGTTTAGGCAAGATGCTTTTACTTTAGACGTGTTGGAGGTACCGCAGGGTTCCGGTTCAGGATTTGTGTGGGATAAAAATGGAAATATTGTCACCAATTACCATGTAATTCGTGGTGCTTCTGATCTCAGGTTAGTTATCAACACTATTTATCAAGTCTCGAACTAGATTTCATTGCAGTTCATCTTTAGTATGAGAAGTGGTTGGTGACTTTCTGTCCATAACTTCCCAGTTTTTATTAGTCGTTTTAGCCTTTGGACCTTCTTTAGTTTGTATTGAATTTTGAATTAACTTGGGGGCTTTATCCATTTAAGGCTGTGATACTTCTAAGAAGAAGCATGTCAGGTATCGATCTTTAACCTATAAAATAGCTTTACATATATCACCCACACACACGCAAGAACACAAAGGCTAGAATGAACCAGAGAATATTATTACTATTTAAGAGGAATAACAGTGTCTAGGCAAAATGTAAGTGCCAAAATGAGCAAGAACAAACTACAAAACTACCCGGCCAATTTGATAGGACCGGTTACTCTTCCTTGCTCTCTAGTTTCTTCTAGACAGATTTTTCCATGTTTTTTCCTTGCACCATTCCTTCTTAAACCCACGTTCTCTCTGGTTCCCGGGACCACAATCACTCCCCACTTTCTCCTACTCCCCCACTAGACGAGCCCTCCTGACTTTTGCCCCTCCTTCCTCTTCAGACGTACGTACGGATGATTGGTGGGGTCGTTTCTTGGTTTTCTGTATCAGTTGGAATTGGGTCTCAATATCCTCTTCAACTACCACCCTCTGAATATATTTTCCCTTCCTTGCATAAGTTCGCCATATTGAAGGTCTTACAAAGCAATGATACAGTTTGTTCATATTCATTGAAGTATCATCAAAGTATTTGGTTGAATTATGCTAAATTACCAATCAACTCAAAAGTTTAAACGGATAGGTTGTAGTAAATTTAATTATGTTAACCACTACTCTTCCTCACATATGGGCTTGGAAATTTAAAAATTCCATACGAGTGAAATTCAATTTTAATGGGGGAAGGATTTGGCATAGACTTGACTTCAAGATTTCTTGCTCCGATACCATGTTGAATCATGTTAAATCACCAATCAACCCAACAACTTAAACTTATAAGTTGAGTTAAATTTAATTCTATCAACCAACATACTTAATCGTAGAACCACCATGTTACAAATGGTCCTCATAAAATTATTTTAGGCTTTATATTTTCAGAAATGTGCAGTCACATTCGGCAGAACTGTGTCATATTGTTTTGCTATGTGTTTTGTTTTAGTGGTTATTTATTGCGAGTAGTGTCTTTGAATGTATATTGTGAGAAGTGTCTCTGAATGTTAACCATTGGCAGTATCTAAAACTTAATAAAAGAAGATATAGTGACGCTACTGTAGGATCTAGTGGCTTGAAGATGGAGATGATAACCCAAAGTTTTTCCTTAAAATAACTTCAAGAAGAAGGTATAAGAGCGTTATCAGTTAAAAAAAACTGAAAGTACAACTTTTTCCACCTACCCTTAAAGCCAAAGGGGAAATCTTGGAACACTTTCAAGAGCTCTACTCTGAACTTTTTGCCCTAGGATTTTGTCCCGAAGGCTTGAACTGACACATCGTTAATTAAACCAGAAAATGAAGTAGACTTCGGATTCCTGTCTTGTTAGAAATTTGGAATTATTAGTGAACTAAATTTTCTCAAGTTTGATATATTGTGGGAACTTATTTCAAGTTTGTGCTATGTTGAGGGGACTACGAGGGAAAGAAACAATTTTAATTTTTAGAGGTTTGGAATGTTTAACTGCTAATGTGCGGGACTCGTAAATTTCTAGGTTGTGAGCCTCTATTTCTAAGTTTTTTTTGTAATTATATTATACTGTAGGCACTGTTGTTTGCTAAATAACAAATGAAAAACTATAGGCACTGTTTTTACTCAGAGTGGAGACATTTTTTAGCTAGGTCCCCCATTTTTGTGGCTCTCTTTTTTTTTTTATGCTCTTTCATTCTTTCTTATTGCCTTTTTGCCTCAGGAAAATGCAAACATAGTATCATCAAGTTCCTTTTTACTTTCAAATTGCAATGAGCTAAAAATTTGGATTTGAATTAAGACTTAGGACTTTGTGGCCGCTCCTTACTGTTCTCATTTTAACTAGATTTAGCTATATACAGAGTCACTCTAGCCGACCAAACTACTTTCGACGCAAAAGTTGTTGGATTTGACCAAGACAAGGATGTTGCTGTCTTGCACATTGATGCACCGAAAGACAAACTAAGACCTATACCTGTTGGTATCTCTGCAGATTTGCTTGTTGGTCAGAAAGTGTTTGCTATTGGAAATCCTGTAAGTTCTTATCTATTCTCTTCCATGGTGGATGGGTGTATGTGTATGTTCACAATGCCACGTTTATTTATCTAGTATATTGTAGTTCAGGTTATTGATTGCTTAAAACAAAAATGAACAATCTAGGATGAAGCATTTTTCTTGAAAGTGGATTCGCTATTCAAATTATTCTTAAAAACATTACTCTGTTGATTGCACAAGACTCCTCTGTTAATTATATGCAATTTCTTATCTAATAAATTAGTCAAAAGAGCATTAAAAGCAAAGATTTTTGCTTCACACGTAAAAGGGGGAAAAAAGAACTCTGGTTTAGTTTTCACTTTTCACATGGATAGTCATTTTCATCGGCTCTGAAGACATCTCGTCGTGGTAGCTTGTTTGTTATCCTGTACCTTCCCCATTAAAATTTGATAATTATTCTGTGCAGTTTGGACTTGATCATACTCTTACGACTGGCGTAATCAGGTATGAAACCCCACAGATTTGACTATACAATTTATTAATTATCTTTTAATTTGGTTATATAGTATATATATTTATATCTTATAGAGTTCCTAAATGCTAGAGATTGCGATTATGTTTTTTTTTATGATGGGAAATCAGAGCCGCTCACTAAGTAATGTAATAATTATATAGTAGTGTAATGTAATGTAATGTAATAGGTTCAGCCTACCTGGGATGTGTTAATCTTACACAGAAAGGCTAATATGGTCGAAATACCGACCATATATAATCAATCTAAATTCTTAGACAAAAAAATATATATTCAAGCCTTTTTCAAGATCAAACTCGTGTTCAAATCAAATCTCGAAATCAACAATTTTGAAATGTTATGCTTAAAAATATAGATAAAGAAATCTAAATTATAAGCATCAAGAACGATAATAATAAAAGTCTAGGAAAGAGAAATTGACACCAATTTATCTGGTTCATCCAAAGATAACTACGTCCAGCTCTCTGTTTAAACCTGTATTTGTAAGACTTAGCAATCATCTTGTTCTTGACAGTGGCCTTCGCAGAGAAATTAGTTCTGCTGCTACTGGGAGGCCCATTCAAGATGTCATACAGACAGATGCTGCCATTAATCCCGGAAACAGTGGAGGGCCACTTCTCGATAGTTCGGGGAACCTTATTGGGATAAATACAGCTATATATTCTCCATCTGGAGCATCCTCAGGTGTTGGATTTTCAATCCCAGTTGACACTGTCAGTAAACATATGAATTAAATTTTACATCCTGCTGAAGTTCCCTTGATTTATAGTCGATTATTCATCAACATTCTGTCTATTTAGGTGAGTGGCATTGTTGATCAGTTGGTTCGTTTCGGGAAGGTCACAAGACCAATTTTAGGAATCAAGTTCGCTCCTGATCAGTCTGTCGAACAGTTGGGCGTAAGTGGAGTGCTTGTCTTAGATGCTCCTGCAAATGGTCCTGCTGGAAAAGCTGTATTCATTTCCTCTCTTTTTCTCTTTGCATTTCCGTTTTTATACCTCTAGTTTATTTCTGTTCTTATACCTTTAGTTTTCAATGTTACATTATGATTCCAAAAACTTGAAAAGTTCACCAACCTCAATACTTTCAGTTCAAGTCCTGATCACTTCAAATTACTCAGGGCCTGCAATCAACTAAGAGGGATGCTTATGGTAGACTTATATTGGGAGACATAATAACATCGGTGAACGGAAAGAAGGTCGCGAATGGAAGCGATTTGTATAGAATTCTTGACCAGTGTAAAGTTGGTGACAAGGTACTTCCATTTTTCCAAAATGATTTGTTTACTTTAGCTTGCTTGAAACTTGTAGCTTTTGATGAAAGGCATTATACCCTCTATTTTTTCAAGAAATCAATTTTTCATCTGATAGATTTGAACCATCTTTTGTTACTTGGGCTAAAAATCTGAATTTCGAAATTCTCTAGCATCTCTCTACAAACCCTAGTTTTTTTTTCCTCCCTCCGACGTCGAATCGGTGCCAGGGAGCTCGTCAACTATTGCACACCCTATTTCTCCCCCTCTTTGTCTTAGCCTACATCCACTAAACTCACAACCTCCTGCACTTTCTCCTCCAAAGATCTATCAAGTCTCAACTCCTCTAATACTCTACTATTCCTCACAAATCACTCTCTATAAAATAGCAATAAAACAAGTTTGCCACAATACTCATCCCTCATTGGAACCATTATGTTAAGATGACGACCGTTGGGAAATAATTCAAAACTTCAGTTCATAGTTAGGTTGATCCGTAATATTTTCTCAAAAAAAAAAAAGTGGGTCCATAATGAAGTTAACACAATAGAACGGCTAGTTTAATAGAATCGGTTGGATCCTGTAATGTTTGACTGAACTTTGTAAGCACACATGGAGCAACTTTCAATTAACTAAAGGTATTTTGAGAGTCATGTTTTCTGTTCAAATAATTAGGGAGAGGTCTAGAATTATGGGTGATTTCGATTCGTCTTTTGTTAGTTTTATGTCAAATTGAAAATCAAATCAATATCTTTGATTTTTCAACAATTGAGTCCAAACCAATATCCAATAAATGTCAAAATCATTGGTTTGGTTTGGTTTTCCGTTTTTGTTTTAATTAAAATTTGATTTAATTTTCAATTTTTTATCTCACTTTTTTTTTTTTTTGATTTTAAGTATTTTTATTTTGATAAACAAAAACAATATTTTTCATGAACGACGTAATGTTTATAATGCTTTTGTTTCATATTTCACATCTAAATTTGTTTTTCCATTATAGCTAAATACCAATATTTTTTATTTTCCATTAGTATTTGTATGTTTGGTTCTGTTCGATTTTATATTGATTTTTCCATCAAGAACGGGAACTGACCAATATATTTCAATTTTCTAAAATATCAAACTGAATTATCTAATTTTGTTCTAAAAGGAAGAACCGATCCATTGGGTCGGTTTTGTCGACTTTTGATTTTTCCTTTCACCTCTCTCAAGAATGACTTAGAAAATGACTTTTTCAACATTCTTTTTGATAGAAATGTCTATGAAGTGTTTCTTCCTAGATTGAAAGTTTGTCTATCATAGTGTGAAATAAATGGTTCAATCCACTTAAATATGAACATTTCTTGAAAACTGTGGGTTTTGATTAAGACAAGAAGATCCCATTTGATGAAGCCATTGCCTCATATGATTCTGAACAGCAACCATATACCATGTGGGTTTTAGTGTCATTACAAAGCCACAAACCTTCAAAATAGGCTTTTTAATTACGCGGGATTTTTTGATCTCCAAGAGGTGGCACGGTAGTCGAAGGCTTAGACTTTGTAGGTATGCTCTCTTTGAAGTTTCAAGTTCAAAATCCATCCGTGATATTAATTTATAGACACTTCTCGTATCTTCATTTCATCGATGTCTCCCGATGCTAGTCTAGGGACAGACATAATTATTCCAAATATAATGAAGTGAAGCTTCAAACTTTTTGCGATGATGTTATTGTCATGATCACAATTGTTTGATTGTCAGGTGACTGTGGAAGTGCTACGTGGTGATCACATGGAGAAAATTCCAGTAGTTCTGGAGCCAAAGGCTGACGAATCTTGAGCCATTTGTACATTACGTTACATTAATCAATATTATTACTGTTGTAAATAGTCCATTCTGGCTGCCACTCTCAACTCTTTATTAATTAATCACACTTAGTTTGATTGACCAGCTTCTTTTTTCTTTTCTTTTTTAACCAAAGAACATTGAACTGACCTCAAGTTAAAAGGTCAAAAGTTCAAATCTCTCGCGTACTGATTGAACTTAAATCTAACATTGTGGCATAATTATGAGTTTGTGGTGAAGTATTGTATCAGTAGTTTTCTTTTCTTTAATAGTACAATGTAAACATGATTATAAAATAATATGTAATTTAATTTGTTATGATTAAGTTGCTCTAATGGTCTAAAGAAGGTAGCTTGTTAGTCGCCTAATCCAGAAATTAATTTTCTTACGAATTTGATTAATAATCAAATATAGTAGAGTTATATGATTTTTTTTTTTTTGTGAGAAGAGTTGCCAAACACTCTTGATCATGGATTAAGACTTATGCAAGTAGAGCATGAATTGAATAACATGCAAGTTCATGAACCAAAAAGAAACGGTATAGAAATTAATACAAGTGCTCGCAAAAATAATATTATACATTAATATTATATCTGACCATGATGCAAATTGAACAAATGTCGGGTGTTTGGTATGAGATTTTGAGAGAATATTTCATATGAGTATTATTATTTATTCTTAAAAAAATTACATTCAAACGAGCTTTTCACTGTCATCATTATTTTTAAATATTCAAAATAATTTCTCATTCTAAATACTTATTTTAAATACTCTTAAAAATTATATCTAAACAAACTTTTGATTGTAATCACTATTAATTATTACTTCTAAATATTCAAAATAAATTTTATTCTAAAATATTTTTAAAAATTACATCCAAACAAGTTTTTTATTGCAATCATTACTAATCATTGCTTCTAAATACTCAAAATAAAATTCTCATTCTAAATACTAATTTTAAATATTCTTACAAAGTACATCCAAACAAGTTTTTGACGGCAATCATTGCTTCTAAATACTCAAAATAAATTCTCATTTTAAATACTAATTCTAAATATTTTTAAAATCTCAATCTAAACATCCTTTAATGTCATTGGTTTTTTGCTCTTAATCTTAATTTAATTAATTTTAATAAACTAATCTATTGATATTTTGATGATAATATACCATTTATTATTTACTAATAATTTTAGTGTTTTGAAATGTTCATAATATATTGCTCAAAACAGAGATTCCAATGATATTTGAATTATTCCATTTGAAGTTGAAAGGAAGAAACTATAGTTAAAGCAAGCTTGAACATGATAAAATCATTTAAAAACTAACTTATAGAGTATTTGATGAGTGATACATGATCACTTTTGATAGATTTTAAAATAAAAAAAATAGACTTTATTATTAAATAAAACAATAATTTTCAAATAGATTTTCAAATTTAAATTCAAATTAAGTTATTATCATCTTTTATATTCTTTTAATTTTCACCATTTAATTTTAAAAAAATTATATTATTTAATTTGACAGTAATTTTGAAAATAGATTTTTAAATTTAAGTTCAAATTCTAAAGTTATCCATGAAGATTTGAAATATAATTAATACTTACCATTTTATTATTTCACTCCCAATATAAATCTTACATTCTTCACTAAAAATTACACAAATTTCAAAAGTCTATTATTGTTGCTCTCAAAGTTCTTCACTTTTGTTTTTCTATCTTATCAATGAGAAAGAGATTGTATAATGAGAATTGGTTATTGAGATTTGAGAGCTAAAATTGTATATACACTCTATTGAGAGAATTAATGTGTTCTTTATTGTCAAAAAAAAAAACAAGTGTTCGCTTTACCTAAATTTCAACTATTGTAATGGTTTGATTCCAATCCTTGGAAATGATTGAGTTTACTCTTGAACTTGTAAAAAAGTGGTGTAGTGGTTGAGCTATAATTCGTGGAAAGAGTCAAGCAAATTTTATTCAAATCTTAAGAGGCACTTGGGTAGTTGAGTAAGTCGAGTATACCCAAACCACTGTACCTAAAAAAAAGAAGAAAGAAACGAAGAGTTGTTTTGAGCTGTTTTGAAATGAAGAGTTATTTTGAACGGTTAGAATGAGGAGTTACTTTGAGTAGTTATAATAACTAGTTGTTTGAACTACTTAAAATCTACCTTCAAACACCCCAAAAGTTGTAAATTGTTCCGATCTGCCACTATTTGACCTGTAAAGGTCCGACTCAAAATGAGTCTTAAAATCGAACATTTATTCATGCATATCTTAAATTTTTTTTATAGAAAACATGATGAAAAATATTTTTAAAAACAGCACATGCCTATCTTCGTTAAGTTTCAAACTTGCATAACATGACCCAACATGAATTTATTCTATCATAAAACATGCAATAATTTAAAACCAAAACAAATCCGGATCCTATAAATACATTTTATTTGCAAGTAAATAATTGACACAGTTTATAAATTAATAGTTCAATATTTAGTTATTATTTATCTAGCAGCTTATTGATCTTGGTGCAGATTTATAAAAGGCAAATGGTAAGGTCCTTCAAAATAATAAATATAATTATATTTGTATATAATCATTAATATTATATAATATTATAAAACAATAAGTTATTATAATTATTTTTTTTTTTTTTTTTCATTAGCTGACGATTTGGAACAGCACGATTGGGTTTGGGCATGCGGGTTCGGGTCGCGTCGGGTGGTTCAGATCCGAGTTGACGCACCCAATGTATGTGGGTTGCGCCGCTGCTTGAAGTGTGCCCGTCTTGATACGGCGCGAATGGGAGCTTGTGGCGCCGGTAATGGCGGATCCCGTCGGATTTTTGAGTTCAATAAAGGTCAGTTGAGAGTGAGGGAGAAGAAGGGATAGGAGTTGAACAAGTGGGCATTAATGGCACAAGAGACAAAAATTAATTCTTTTATTTTATTTTTTTTCCTTTTCTATTTGCCTTCCTTTTCTTCATACCAAAGACATTGGAAATTAGTCCACTTGGTAAATAAATAAATAAATATATATATATATATATATATATATATATTTTTTTTTTTTTTTTTTTTTTTTTTTTTTTTT
>JBBMEG010000027.1:2073206-2087961 GCA_037832605.1 Cyclanthera cordifolia
TAGTCATTTTATCTTTTTATTTTTTGAAAAGATAAATAGTCATTTTATCCAAAAGATTAATCTATCATTTTATTAATGTATACACACCTAATTATCACGTAGTCAATTAATAGCTTCAAATACAAACTATTTGTGTTCCTTTGAGAAAAAAAAACTATTTGTGCAAAAGTAATTAAACTGGAATAAACTTCTAACTTTTCTGAGTTTCAAAACAAAATTTGTTGTTCGATTATTTTTTAAATTCAAATCAAAATGTTGGTAAAACAACCCACATTTATTTGGTTCAAGCAGCATCACGTACAACCGAGTAGTTATAAGTTCAAATTCACCATCTCTAAACATGGTTGAATTAAAAAAAATATATAATAATAAAATAAAATAGTCAATAATTTATACTTGCGGATTAGACCTAGAAAATTTTATAGCACTACAAAAGTACCACACTCTCTTTAATTACATATGTTATGAAGTATATGAATACTTTTTTTAATATTGGTCGTGGATCTCATATAATTTTTAAAAGGATATAACTTGACAAATAATGGAAATTTTATCATAGTATGGTGGCACTATAATTTTTTGGCCAACAAAGAAATTGTAACCCATTTTTCTCACACCATTCCACTATTAAATTTAAATTCCAACCACAGTGGGTTGCAATAGCAAAACAACCCACAGATGGGTGGGGCTTTACAACCCTCCATTGTAATGCTCATCTCCAAAAGCACAATAACACATCTAAGTTGACATCATTTTGCGAATATATTTCAACTGGTTAAGAATTGTACTTGTATATATACCTATTTTGAAAATTAGATCAACGAATTTTCTATCTCTACATCATTGAAATCATGTAATCAACCCTCCAAATCTCACCATTGTCAATAATCTTATTGTAACGCCCGCGGCTAGGATATGAGAGGTACATGAATCAATCGAGTTCATATCTAAATGAGAGGAATCTTGGAGATAGAAATTCATGGTTGAGAAAGATTTAAAAGAATTGATTTGTACTACCAATACTAACAAAATGACTCAATCATACAAACTTCACACTTAAGCATGCTTAGTTTGAAGAATCCTTGATTGGGTGATCTCTTAAAAAAATTTCTAGGATGATGGTAAGTGAGGAGAAAACATGCTCAAAGGACCCATGTTCGTCTGCGAGAATAATCTTCAATCTTAGAAGCGCTTAATGCTAGTAGTTAATGTGGCCAGGTCGCAGGGGTGCAGGGGAAAGTCGAGGCCCAAAGAGACTAGATCCGGATTCAAAATCCAGTCCAAATCCTGGGACGTTTCACTTATTGGTCACGAAGATGTTTCCAAGACAAGAGAAGGATCAGTTTCTTAAAAAAAAAAAAAAAACAAACAAACAAACTCAAAACCATTCCCACAACCACCAAAAAAATATGTTACAAAGTAGCAAAATAAATATTTATAACTTACAAAATGTGAACTAAATAAGGGTTCTAACGCAAATTCCTAACATTTTCTTTGCCAAGTAGTGAAAAAGTCGAAACATTACCAAAGTCTATTATCAGACACGGCAGTAACAATGGCTCTCACTGTCTCCTGCAGAACAGAAAGAAAGAATCCAATTAAACTTCATTCATTTTACTAGAGCTGGAAAGAAATATGGTTGAGTAATTACCACAGAATGGTCTTTAAGGCCAAGAGAGATTAATAATGGCTTGTATGAACTTGATAAACTGCACAAACAAAAGAATAACTTCAGCATCTTATAGAATACGGTTACCATGATGGGACTTAAGCTTCGAAATTCTACAGGGGCCCTACTCCAAGTCAATGTCTGAATTAGTAGTAAATAGACCTTCAATTCATACAGTTCTTCCCAGAGATAGTGGAATTACAACAAAAAGATCCTATACCCTCTAGATAGTCACACTACCCACTCAAAAAAGCTGAAGACCTTGAGCTGCATAATGAGACTCTAGAAATACACAACGGTTGAAAGAGATGAAAGCGATCCACCTCTCGGAAGCCCTCTCTCTGTAGAGAAGATACCATTTAACCATCATGGATTTGTCTAGTAGTCAAAAGGGCCTTAGAGAACTAAGAAGTAATGAGTTCAATCCATGGTAAGTGCCTACCAATGAATTCTTTTCCTACGAGTTTCCTTCACATCTAAATGTTCTACTATTTTAGGGACATGCCATATGTGAGAGAGTAGTCAAGAGAGTCGAAAATTGGCCAGACACTCACAGATATTTAAAAGAAAAAAATCACTAGAGGTTGAAGACAGGAGGAAGACGCGAAAAAGCCAAGATAGGAGGATCTTTCACTCATTAAGCTCTGGAAACCATGCAAGAGAAGCAAGGCCTTTCTTGTAGGTTGCCTCCTTTTGTGTGCTCTTTTTTTTGTATACCTAATATTCTTTATTTTTTTTCTCAATAAAAGTTCAATTTCTTACCTAAATGATAATATAATAATAAATCAGAACCTTACAAGTCAGATCCCAAGCTTTTACTAATTACAAGTAGCTACTACTACAATCACAGTAAGACATATTATCAACTTAATAGCATGTTTCGGTTCTTGAACCTGTATATCTTATCCTCATACTGCCAAAGAGCACATGAAGATACACTCGGAAGTCAGATCTTCTTGAATAGAAGTATTCAAGTTGTAAAGTTCAAGAATGTTGAATTGGAAGGGTTAAAATTACCTGATTTGTTCGATCAACTGACGTGCGCATGCGACCAGCATTGGCTGAAAATTCCATGTATTAATTGCAGCATTATTCAGTAATCAACTACTATGACATAGCTGACTTACCTCATCTCTTTTTCCAAAAACGGTTGACACTGAGAAGGTTGGATTGATTCCCATCCCCTCCTCCTTCCTGGGGAATTGAAAAGATAGCTGTTTAAGTGGTGGCTTCTAGTGTAGCTAGATTTTTAGCCTTCATTACAATCTTTTATATTTTTTGAAACTTATTACAATCTTTTATTTGTAACCAATGAATTTCTATATATACACTATCAAGTCCCCATGTTGGTCATTCTCCCATACAATCTTGAGCATTTTTTTATAGTTCAACAATTGAGGAGTGAGAAATTGAACTATTGACTTTTGAGATGGTAATAAATTTTCTATTCACTGAGCTATGCTAAAAAGAATGATCACCTGGCTTGCAGCATTGTCCCCATTGCTCCAATTTGAGTTGCAATAACCTTAAAATCAGTTTTAAACATCAAAAATGGAAATAATACACACTAGTAACAACCAAAAGCCCCATTCCCCCATCCTCTCCCAACAAAACATATGTACTAGTAAATAGTAATAATAAAAACAAACTCCTACTAACGAGAAAATTATCGTCGTGGCGACAAATGACAATATCCGTTTTGATTCCCTGAAAGAAGGTGAATGAATGAGATTAATAACTGCCTTAGCTAACCAAGAATGAACAGTGAAGTGCCATGAACTTGAACTAGAACATAGACAATGGAATCCACAATGGTCAGAAAATAGGGATACAATGACAGTCGTAGAATCTAGCACGACGCGTATTGCTTCATCAAAATCAAATAATCGCATAGATTCATATGAAAAATTGTAAACAACAACCAAAAATTTAAGAAAGTGAAACAAAGAACATACAGATTTACATGGTTCACTAATATTGTAATAGCTATGTCTTCGGGAAGAAATGAAAAACCGTTTTATTCAAGAAATAAGAAGAATAAAAATGTTTGGTAAATAGAGCAAGAGTTTTTAAAAAGTTTATATAGCGTGCCTTTCATAAAACTCTAATACACCATATAACCAAAATAGATAAAAATATTTCCACTAGGCTTCAGATGTTCCACAGCCAGACCTCGATTAATCATAGCGCAACATAGTTCGAGACATTTCAAGATAGATGAAGACTAGAAGCGACAAGGGGGATTTGTAGCCAAGTACATAGAATCAAACATTTTCTTCAAATGATTACTACGAGAATTACTTTTTCTAATTAAACAAAACCCGTTTAACCGATTCTACAGCATCAAACAGGAAGAAGCTATGCCTAACTCGATGTCTCCAAAAAAAAAAAAAAAAAAAAAAAAGAAAGAACAAATTTCCCATTAAAACTATAAAATCACTTAACCCCACTTTAAATTCATTTCTATTCCATCCAAATTCAAGCTTCCCATCTGCAATCGCAGACAATTCACCAGTCTGTTGAATAAAAGGCTAATAAAACTAGTAGTGGCAATAAAGCAAACAGGTTGTGGGCAGTCATGAATCCTTCAAATTAACCCATCAAAACAACGATTCTACAATAAGAAAATCCAAACCCCGAATTCCCTGTGGTACTGTGGAAGAAGGATTAATTTGATTAATTTAATCGAGGGCAAGTAAACGATACCTTAATTTCCAGTGACGCCTGCTTGTGTGATACAGGAAAGCGGGTACCCGCAGTTTCCATGTGAGAAACGTTGGATCAACGCCGTTCTGACTCGGGTCAACCCAATCTAGTTGCTCCCCGCACTAACTTCGATCTTTGAAGTCACCCGCTAAAATATTTTATGCTTAAAGCACCCTCTCATAAATTTTTAGGGTAAAAAAAAAAAAAATATATATATATATATATATATTATTTTTATTATTATTTTTTGTAATCTACGTAGTTTTTTTTTTTTTTTTTTTCTATTTTAGTTTTTTTTTATAAGTTTAATTTTAATGTATGAATTTTGAGTTTAGTTTCATTTTAATTTTTGATCATTTTAAAGCTTTAATTTTAATTTCTAAATTTTAAGATTTGTTTTGTTTTGAACATTGAATATATTTTTTTAAAATCTTTTTTATTTTTGAGAATGAATAATCACACTATACTCGGAGTGATCACGCCCGTTGAGACATCAAATGAATGAATACTATAAATTAATATCACAGATAGTCTCGAACTTGAAACTCTTAAAAAAATTTAAAATTAATAATTCTTATAATTTTTTCTTCAAGAAAATTATCTTAAAAAATGTCTTCAAATTTCATCTTTGATTGTTCACGAATTATTCATATTATTGATTTGTTTTCAATTGATATTGACTTTGAATTTATTATAGAGACCAATTTTAAGATTTTTTTTAAAAAAAATTAAGGATTAAATTTGAATTTCTAAAATTTCAACAACTAAAATAAAAAAATCACGAAAGTTTTGTTGTTAGTCATTTTGGTCCTAAAATGTTATATACCAAGTTTTTTTTTTTAATTTGTTTTTTTTTTTTTGTTTTTTTTAGGTAGAAGAAAGTTAAGAGAAGAAAAATAAAAATTAGAATTAATGAATATTTAATGGGATTGAGTGGTGTGCAAAAACGTTTCGCTGTTAATCAATTAATGTAAATAATGTGGGTTGGTTACTGTTTAATGATTGAAGTATATTTCTTTTTTAAATTAATAATGATTATAAATACTGATTTTATTTATTGAAGTAGATTGTTTAACAACGCTTCCTATTTTATAATCTAAAAAAAAAAAAAAAAAAAAAAAAAACACTTTCTACATATTTATTTTTAATTTTAGGCATAAACCGATAACTTGTTTTTGTAGTATGGATTGCTGTTACATAGGTTTTGTTTATATATATTAAAGTTAATAATGATTATAAAATACTGATTTTATTTATTGAAGTAGATTGCTTAACAACACTTCCTATTTTATAATCTAGAAAAAAAAATAATAATAATAAAACACTTCCTACATTTTATTTTTAATTTTATGCACAAACCAATAACTTGTTTTTGTAGTATGGATTTTTGTTACATAGGTTTTATTTTATATGTTTTTATTTTTTGTTTTTGAAATTTAACCTAGTATTTATATATATAATTTCAACTTTTTTGCGTTAATTATAATCAAATTTCATAAATTCAAACAAGTATTTAGAAATTAAACGTATGAAATTAAATTTAGAGGTCAAAAAAGTAAATATACATATATAAAAATATTGTTTTCCCCTTTCTTTGTGCCTTCCTGGAAATAGCGAAGATTATTGCTACGAGCCGGCGAATAAGAATTCCACAACTACTGTAAAATTATATATTTATTTAAATATTATTTTCAAGCAGTCTTAATTGGACGCAACCAATTATTATTTTTCTTCTTTGTAAGTTTGTCGTCGAACTGCAGGCTCTGTTTGTTTTTATTATAAATAAGTGGAAATTCAACAAAGTTAACAACCACGAACAAATTTCCCATCAATCTCTCTCTAGATTGTTCACTGTAAACCGCGAAATGGGCGTTGTGATTCCTTCCGAACAGACCTTCATTTGGGAGTTGGAGCAGCTCCGCCGCAAGATCGTCGCCTGCGGCGGCGTTCAGAGGAGGAAGCACGTCGAGGAATTCAAAAGCATTAAACCGAAGCCGATCGACGATGCAGAGGAGAAGATCGTCTGCGTAACTAGCGGCGTTTCATTTCTCGGTTCCGCCATCGTTGACGAACTATTGATTCTCGGATACTCTGTTCGAATCATGGTTGATAATCCTGGTGAGTGATTGAAGTTCTTGGATTCTTCGATTTGTTCTTAATTTCGTATATCGAGTTTTGCGATTGAATGATTTCGATTTTTTATGATCAATCGGAGGGTTGAGTTGCTGTTTTGGATTATGAACTAATTGAAACCCTAAATCGCAGAGGATGTGAATAAATTGGAAGAGACGACGAGCGGACGCCATAACGTGACGGTGGTTGTGGCGAAGCTTACGGATGTTAATAGCTTAGTGGAAGCATTCAATGGCTGCCGTGGAGTTTTTCACACCTCTTCCTCGATTGATCCTGCTGGTCTCTCAGGCTATACGGTGAGGGCTTGTTCTTTACTATTCTTAGGAAATAAAAGTTGCTGCATAATTTAATGAATGAAACCTCATTTATAATTGTATATTAATTTGTTTCTTGCATCTGCCTGTGAGCTATAATCATTTGGTTCGTACTAAGCCTATCACTATCAGTGTATATTGTCAAATATATGTTATTATAGTTTAGTGTCTCGTTGACAAAACTTTAATGGTAAAATTGTTTCTCTTCCACAAGAGTGAGGGGACTGTTGAAACACATTATCAAATTCTGTTAAATTTTGATTTTGATTCTCCCGAAGTAATTTTAGAAGTTTGCTAAATAGATTTGGGGATTGGAATTTGGTACAGAAAATAATGAGCGAAGTGGAAATGAGGAGCACTGAGAATGTGATGGAGGCATGCGCAAGAACAGAGACAATTCGAAATTGTGTTCTTACATCGTCTCTTCTTGCTTGCATCTGGCGGGACCAATCTAGCGAAAATGAAAGCACAGGAGCTTCAAGAATTGTCAACCATGGCTGCTGGAGCAGTTTACAGCTCTGCCAAGAAAAAAAGGTCAGCCCCTATTTTTTCTTCCCTCTTTGGTCGACAAGCACAATAAATCTCATCACCATCAAAAGGAAATTACTTAAAGTTCAATTCCGAAATCATCATAGATCGATATCTACAGCTTGTCTTGAATTTACTATAGCCAAAAAGATAAGCAAACTTTCCATTAAGATGTGAACGTGTAGATAGAAGGTGAAGCTTTTAAATAGTCAAAAGAGAAAGGAGAGGTAAATTGAAACCTCTATTTGATAGTATGATGACACTTTTGATTCACCCATTTTCAATCAAATTTCAATTTCATTTTTATGGTACATATTATTGGACACTCATGAGTTTAATAAGCTATGATATCATATTAAATAGTAGGAGAATCCAATTCAAAATTAATTAAGAATGAAATAATTGACCTACTTTTGTATAGAAGTTACTTTCTCATTTTTCTAATGTAAAATTCTCAACATAAACATTACCAATTGCATGAGAAATGGTTAAAAGTAGTTTCAATTTAACTCTTAAACAATGTGAATGATTAAGAATTGATAGATAGAGTTTTATGTTGATGGATTTCTAATAAATTGTTGATAATTATGCAGCTATGGTTTGCATTGGGGAAACTAAAATCTGAAAAGGTAGCATGGAAAATAGCACAAGAAAATGGTATAAAACTGGCCACCATTTGTTCAGCTCTTGTTACTGGCCCCAACATCCATAGCAGAAGTTCAACACCAACAATGGCTTATCTCAAAGGTAAAATTTAAAAAAAAAAAAAAAAAAAACTTCATTTTATATTCATTAACAAGAACATATATGCATATTAAACTCTAAATTCCCATTAATGTCAATGCAGGTGCTCGAGAGATGTACACAAATGGTCTACTAGCAACAGTGGATGTGACCAAATTGGCTAAAGCACATGTTTGTGTATATGAAGGAATGAAGGAAAATATTGCATCCGGCAGATATATTTGCTTCGACCGAGTTATCTCGACCGTCGACGAGGCGACAAAGTTTGCAGCGGAGACCAGTTTCCCTATTGGAAACATTGTCCAAACCATCCCTCCAATCGAATCGTCGATTTCGTTTCAATTGTCGAACAAGAAGCTATCTGATCTAATGTCCAGAAGTAACCTTCAACATAGCTGTTTGAATGACAACAGATTTTATTGAAGTTTAAAAAACTTCGGCAAGGAGGAATTCTAGAGTAAAAAAAATATGAGTATGAAGTAATATGTATATCATTTTTTATTATTTGAAGAAAGAGTGATTTTTTTAGCCTACTTATAATTAAGCATAAAACAAAGAAAATTAAATACAAATATCTCTCATTGAATAGAATCTAAATGTCAGAGTAAATTAAAACTAGATATGTACCTTATGTGTTGTGATGGTTTGTTTGATTTGTTTGACTTTCTTGTCCCTTATACCAAGAATGGGGATGATTTTTGATGTTTAGGGTATCGAGAATAATCGTTCTTCTCGTAATTACAACCAACGCGCCACTAATCGATCCTAAGTATAAAATAGATTATTAAATAAACTTTTTAAATTAAAAAGATAAAAATAATAAAAAGCACTTAAAATTTCAAAACCCATTTGATTTGGGCTGTTCTAATTCTATCTGGGTGATACAAGGCTCAAAAGAAATAGAATGCATATTAATATATAGCATGTGGCATAACCTTCTTAATTAACAATTGATTTTTTTTACATGCCAAAGTGACACATCAATCGAATACAAATTAATATAAAATTAACAATTGGAAGCCTTCTATCTCCCCCTATTTATTAACTCCATATTGGAGGAAGGTTGTTTCAGTTTGGTAATTTGGTGATCCTCATTAGATTCTATTTTTCATTTTGGGCTTGATGACTAAGTTTAATAATTCTTTAATTTAATTTTATTATTATTATTTATTTTTTTTTTTTGTAATGAACGGTAAATGTTAATTAAGTTGAGTGTCATTTTATGTCAATCTCTCCTCTTTAAATGCAAAAATATTATTTGACTTTTTTTTTAAACTCAAGGCAAATAAAACCTATTTAGGTAGAGGGATCAATAATCTACGTACATGTCACAGCTATTCTCAAATATACGAGAGTTTGGCATGGTGTTGAACTAAATTACCATCAAACAATGAAATTAAAGCGCCACCGACCGTTTAGATATTTTCAAATTTTTGACTTATTTCTTAAAAGCATGTATGAAAAGAAGATTAGTATAACTTAATTTTGAAAGATGAAATGCAATGAAAGGGCCTAAATGAATACAAATTGCTCTCAAACTTAACCCTAAATATAATAATGAGATGAACAATTTGACTGTATAAAGTCAAATGCCATAAATATGATAATTATGAAAATGAAATGAATAGGAAAAGTTGTGTCATTGTTTCATGTGTTATAGACACAGCCATGTTGGGTCTGTTTTCCATGGACTTCATAACACCACATTGCATTTGTTGTATAGTCACTTTTCACTTTTATTTATTTTGTTGGTCTTTTATTATTTTTTATTTAAAAAAAAAAAAAAAAAAAAAAAACAATGATTGTTTCAAATTCATGTTTAAGATTGAAAAGATATTTGACTTTACATTTCAACAATTAAGAAAAAGTACAATTATTGTGCATCAATTTATTCCAATATTGGATTGGTCAGCTTTTTGTCTAATTAGTTTTGTGAAATTTGCATATGATTTTCATTTTTACCAATTTAATAAATTTAATTAATTGTTTAAATATATTCTCTTATCACATCATTCATGGTAGAAAAGAGACAAATCGGATTTATTATTATTATTTTTCTTTTTTATTGATAGAACAAAAATGTTGGAAGGAATTTATTATTATTATTTTTCTTTTCGAAATGGTGGCGCAATTGATTGAAGACTTGAGCTGAACTATTGTATAGGTTTCGAATTTAGATTTGGTCGCTAAATGCAATATAGTAATTAAGAAGATAGAAATAGAAATTCATCTCTAAAATATTTTAGAGATTCTTTTAATGAAAATATTAATAAACTAAATAATTGTCTGAAAATCCACTATAATGTTTTTAAACAACATTAATTATTAATTTACAAGCTTAGTAGTACAAACCTCAAAAAAAAAAAATCCTAGGAATATAAGTATATACTTATGATAAAAAATATCATAAATTCAAATTATAAAAACATATCTCAAAATGAATTCAAAACATAAATGTTGTTTTTTTTAGATAGTATTTCACACTATATCCGGCAACTATGCCCGTCCCTAGACGCGAAATATATCAAATAAGCGGAGACTAGAAACTATTGTAAAAACTAGGTTTCGAACTTAGAATCGAGAGGAAGCACACCTCTACAACCTAAGTCTTCCGTTATAAATGTTGAATTTGATTAGTCATATAAATAGCATTGGGTAACTCCAAATTTTAGATTAGTTTTAAAAAAATAATTAAAAAAAAAAAAAAAAGTAAAAAGTAAAAAACTGATTCAAAAAGTGAGGTATCGGTTGGATGTGGGCGCACGTGCCGCGGCGTCTCCTCCGAGTGCAACACCATCAGGTTACAGTTACAGTATGCACACTAAATAAAAGCGTACTTAACAAACACAGATTAGTTTATTACACTAAATTCATTCGTTAAATTAAATTAAATAATTGAGTTTAGTTACTTTTTTTTTTTAACTTTATTTCTAATTCTTTACGTATTACTCTTTTCTCGACCGTCCTTGGGACTATAAACTGACACAATATTATAATAATGTCAAACTCTATTATCTTAATTAACTCTCTTCCAAATATATATATATTATGTTTTTTATATTTTCATAATCAACTCCTCTATTTTCTTTAACTTATTTAAATTTATATCTTTAAATCATCTTAGTAATTATTTAACTTTTTTTTTTCGTAAAAAAATTGTATTTAAAATATATATTAATTTTATTATTCATAAAATTTTCTAAATATATACTTTTTTGTAAAATAAATATAAATACATATATAACATGATTAATAAAAAATAAACTAGTTTTTTTTTGTAACGTATTCAATTATTTTGATTTATCAATTTGGTTGTTTAATTATTTAAATTGCTTTATTTAATTAATTTGGTTATTTTAATAATTTAAATACTCTAATTTCATTTAAACAATAAATGAAAAAAAACATATTCAATTATAAAATTATATTAACCGATATTAACTATTTATTTATTTATTAAAAAAATGTATCTTTACTTTTAATTCTAATCAAACTATTTATTTATTTATTAAATAAAATGTATCAAACTATTTATTTACTATCACTTATTCTTCAATATTTCCATTAAGTCAAATACTTATTTATTATCCATTTCTCTTTTTTCTTCTCTATTATTATCTCTTTTTTTTTCACGTAATAAGTTGCTCTGACTTCCCTTATTTTTCTTTTCGTAGTCAAATATACCATACTAGTACATTTTTTTAGGTTAGTTAAACTAATCTCACACTTGTTTTTTAACTTCATGAAGCTATCGAAGAGGTATGTTTGGGCGTACTTTTTCATGTGTAATATTATATCTCATTGTATATTATTTTATTTTTACTTTAATTAATCCAAGATAATTACTAGAGTATGAAAGACTAATATTTATTATTAAACCCACCTGTAAAAAAAAAAAAAAAAAATTAGATTCTCATAAAAATTAGTGCATTAAAACAAAAATATTAAAAAAAAAAAAAGGGAATTGAGTTTATTTAAATAGAAGAAAAGTGAAAGGCGGGTTATTGTAGAGAGAAGCAGTTCCCAATATTCGCTGTCACTGCCCATCGGTACTCATGAATTCAAGATGCCTTTTCTTCTTTCTTTTGCTTCTTTTTTTTATTTTAATTTTTATTTTAATTTTAATGCATGCTTATATTTTAATCCCAAAATCTTTCATCATCGTTTTTTTTTTTTTAAATCCAAGAAATGCTTCTCCCTCTACCTCTCACCATTACAATATTACTGATCAACATCAATTTCGATTCAATTTTTTATAATCGCGCAGAAGAGAGAGAAACAGAGACCTCAGATTTAAACAAGATTCCTCATACATTTCCTTACTTATATCATCACACTCTCGATTCCAGATCCGTTCTATTTCACAATCCGTTCGAGATCAACATCACCGTCGCTTACCGAATTGCCGATCGATTCAGGATTTTTCCGGTGAGTTTTCGATCGCTTTGTTTAATTAGGGCTTTTTTATTGCGTTTTGTGATTTCAATTGGTTTTTTCTGTTCACTTCTCTTTCTTCTTTAATTTACAATGCGATTTCAGTTTCATTAGATTTAAAAAAAAAAAAAAAAAAAAAATCAATTATATATAAGAATTGGAGGCTTCGTAGTCTGTTAATTACTACTTAGTTAATTAATAGATTAAATTTCATTAGTTTTTGTTTCTGTTTTTTGCAATTTTTTTGAATTTGTGTCGTTTGGATGCTGGACTGTTTTCTTCTCAGTTATAGAAATGCCGCCCATGTCCAATCAGTTTTTTCTTTTGTTTGAATTTTATTTATTTTCTTATTTTCCTCTATCTCATACTACTCTCTTTTTTTTTCACATTTACGATTATATATTTATACAGTATTTTAAAAATGAGTTTTTACAAATAAAATAAAATAAATAAAAAATAACAATATTAGTCGTTTCAAATCATTACTCATTTTTAATTATTCATTTCTTAATCTTTCATTTTTAACTGCTTATTTTTAATCTCAAAATAATCATATTCAAACAAGCATAAATTATCATTCAAACGAATGTTTGTTAAAACACATAATTCTAATCATTCAAAATAATAATTCTACAATTTTTCACTAAAATAATTTTGAACTTTGCAATTTGGGAGTCAATTGTATATGTCTGAATTTACATGGCTTGAATTTGTGTGGTTGGGATGATAGGAGGAGAGCATTTGTTTTTTCAAATGATTTTTTTTATTATTTATTTATTTATTTAATTTTCTTATATTTCTATATATTTGTGCGTTGGGGTAGCTTAGTATAATGACGCAATTAAGACATGATCTAATTACTACTTCATTCTTTTCATTTATTTACAGGATTTTGATTTGCTTAAAACCATCGTTTAAGTTTGAAGGTTAACATACAAACTTGGGTTTAATTGGTGTCTTGTGAAAAAAGAGTTAATAAAATATGCATGTATTAATCTGAACATTTACAAATTTTAAAAATACATAAATGTGTTTGTGCTGAAAGTTGAATTTGTATAAACATTATGTTTTAATTATGTTAATTAAAGACTAAGATTCCGATAGTCAAAATTATTTTTATATTAGCATTTTTTTTAAAAATTTATTTTTCTAGTTTTAAGTCTATATAGCATCTTGAATAGAAAATCAATAATATAATTCGATTAAATAAAAAGGATTACCAACCATAAACCTCCAAAAATATATAAAACTCAACCCAATATAACAACTATATTAGATGTATTTTATAAAAGTTATTTATCTAAAAATTAATTTTATATATTTTCTTACATTAAATTTCTTAGAATCTTTTGCATAAATAATTGAGAGTTGATTACTCATAAATAAATAAATTATCATATTACAGCAATGTGGTTTTATTTTTATTTTTTTAAATACATAGAGATTAGTATTTGAATCAAGAATTTTATTACCGTTTTAACATTCAAATATCGATTGAATTGGGATCACTTTGACAAACTGCTATTCATATGAAGAACATTAAAATTAGGTAGAAATTACTAATTTGGTAGTACTCGATTAACGTCCTTTAAAATGGAATCAATATTAGCTTAATTATCAGACAAATCGTCATGCTAATTTATTACTTCTTAGGGTTGGTTGACTCGTAGTTTATTTTTTGAAAGAAAAAAAATGGGGCAGGTTTTCCAAGGATGATATAACAAATCAAAAGCATAATACATTTTCTTCTTTAATTAAAATACATTGCATAATTAAACTTTCATTTTCACTCTTTCAAGTTCTTTTGAACTTTGATTAAATATAGTTTTTTTATATATATATAAAAAAAAAATAATCAAAGCTTTAATTAAAGTTGATATATATTATCATTGTGTCTTAGAGATATTATCAGTATAGTTTAATCAAACATTAAAAAAAACACACACACACACATAAATATGTGTTAGCTAAGAAAAATGTATATTATTAATTTAAATGAAAAATAAAGAATTGATTTGGGTGGGCCATGTTGTTGGGCTATCCTAGTCATGGAGTTTGACCCCATCAACCCATGTGAGTAATAGCATATAGTTTTCCAAATTATTGTTCAATTTAAAACAACAAAACCCTTGTTTGTTGCTGCCTATAACAGACAAGGGATACACTTTAATGCCATGTTATTTACTTATCTTCAAAAGGAAATTAAAAAAAAAAAAAAAAAAAAAAA
>JBBMEG010000027.1:2118740-2136805 GCA_037832605.1 Cyclanthera cordifolia
GTTCTTCATTAAACGTTGCCGGTTCCCTGTTTCGACCTCCTTCGTGAATAGACTTTGAGGGTTGGATGTGTATCATATTAATGTCCCAAAACTATCCTTCTTAGGAGTCTAACACAGGGGTCTAAGGAACTTGATCATATTCTATAGAAATGTCAACAAAGAGTCTCTTTTTGGGATCTTTTGGGATTTGTTTGGTGTGCACTAGAGACTCTTGTTCAATGATCAATGCTGGAGGAAGTTTTCATGAATTCTCCCTTTAAAGATAAGGGCAAAGTCCTTTGGCATGTTTTTTGTGGGATACTTGGTTGGAAGGAACAGTAGAATTTTCAAAAGAGTAGAGGGGCCTTGGTAAGAGGAGAGTAAGTCCCCAAGCAATGGTCGAAGGATTGGACTTCAAAGATGTGCTCCCCTAAAGGTCCCAAGTTCGAGATCCACATGTGACATTAATTTGTAGACACCCACATGTCTCCATTCCTTCGGTGTCTCCCAAGTCAGATTTCTAATATATATATATATGAGCTGTGTAATATTATTAGATTTAACTCCTATTTGTGAGCTTCGATATCTCAAAAGTTGTGTAGTTTAGTTAGGTCTTATTCTTTTGAATTGAAGTTCATTCCTCTCTAGTTAGAGGTCAAAGTTCTTTCTTTTTTTTTATGTATTCGTGAATGTCTAGACCTACTTACGCGCACACCTTGACAATTCTCAACAAACTGTTTAACACTACAACATTTGGTTGTCAATAAAACTCATAAAAAATTAATTCCTAAGTATGTGGTCACCATGAAATGAATGAACAATCTCTTGGTTCTCATTGGTCATCTTGACCAAGCCAATCAGTTAGGTTAGATTCCTTTGTGGGACTAGTTTTTTGTTTGCCCTTGTTTTTTTAACGTATTTCATTTTTTTTAAGTTTAACATCTTTTCAATGTATTTCCTTTTTTTTTCTTTTAGTTCAACATGTGGGGGTGAGGATTTGAAACGGTAACCTTGTGGTCAAGGATAATAAATCTTAAGTGATGCTTAAGTTGGCATATCACGTATGAATTTTTCATTATTCCTGATGAAAGCTTCCAAATATTTCTAGCAAACAAACACCTCAAAGCATATGGCCAAGATCCTATAAAGTTTCTCAAAGTACACATCATGGAGGCCCAATGATGAAAGGGTAAAACTTCTATAAAAACAATGAAAATATCTAAACCGCTTTATATTACAAGTGAATTCCTGCTTTGCACATCTTCTAAGTTCTAATAGAGCCTAACTAAATGATATCTTAAGGTTGTATAGTATACATATACAAAATTCTACGACTAAGACCTGAGATCCTAAAGAAAACAAGATTCTAGAACAATTGTTAAAAAAAGTGCATTCAAGCTGACATAACACATGAGTATATCTTCATCATTATTTCATTCAAGATGACTTTATTTGAATCCCCCTCCTCACATATGATGTATCTTATCCAAACAAAAACTCACATATGATGTAATATTCTAAAACGAGAAAAAGGTGCATCAAATATTTAGTCAAGAAGGAGATACAGCCATCCATATCTAGATATCAAAACTTAATTCATACGTAAAGAAAAGGACAAAGACATAATAAGATGAAAAAATACTTCCATATTCATTTTTCAGAAGACGTAATCTAATCAACACAACAGCACAAGATTGCTGAACAGAAGTAGGGCGCTTCTTTAGCAACCCCCACCAAGTTATATGTTGGTTCCAAAGACCAAGCCAACAACGGTGACAAGCACACAGAAATGACAAAAGAAAAAAAAAATAGAAATGCATACTTTGTCCTGACCACCAACATCCCATACGGTAAAGCTGATGTTCTTATATTCCACAGTCTCCACATTAAAACCTGTAAAAAAAACACAGCACTATGATCTATCTCATATTATTTGGTATAGTACGTCTACATAATGCAAGGAATCTATCAAAAGGCACACAATTAATATCACAGAGTTAAAAAGAGTGCCTGCCATCGCCCACCTAGAACAACAGTCAGTGCTACAAAAAAGCTTCAATATATTAAAATAAAAAATATAACCTGGGAAATTTAGAATAATAATAATAATAATAAAGAGAGAAGCAGCTGCCAAGTGCACTGGAGAAAAAAGAAAAGTCAATCCAATGCGTGAAGATTCCCACATGAACCAATTTCACAAATAAGCAACAATAACTCGAATTAATCAACCAACTTTTACATTTCATGAAAAAAAATATGGCAAATCAAATGACTCACCAATTGTAGGAATCGTTGTGACAATTTCTCCAAGCTTGAGCTTGTACAAGATCGTGGTCTTACCGGCAGCATCAAGACCAACCATCAAAATGCGCATCTCTTTCTTAGCGAAGAGTCTGCTGAAGAGCTTGGTGAAGGTCAACCCCATTTCTGCTCTCCCTTAGCCTGCTATCTCTATCTGTCAGATGAGCTGATACAAGAAAACCACAAAAGTGATCAAATCAAGCAGTTCAGCAAAGCCACGAAGAAACCAAGCAACCAGAAATCAGGAAGGAAAAAAAAAGAAACATATCAAAAAGTTGAAGAAAAAATAACGGAAAGGTAAAAGTTGAGATCCTCGTCTGAACAATCGCAACAAATCAAACAAAAATCCAAAACTCTAGGCTACGATCATCACACAAACTACTAACAAAAGAAAATCAGAACAATAAATCCAGCACGATTCCCCTTCCTACTCAAGAACATGAATTCAATTTGCAAAAAAAAAAAAAAAAAAAAAAAAAAAAAAAAAAAAAAAAAAAGACGATACAAAACGACACAATCAATCGCCTCAAAACCTGGGAACAAAATCGAAAGAATATGAAAGATTCAAACAGATTTCACAAGCAATTCCAAAGCTAAGGCATGAATAAGAAGAACATATGCAAAATGAATAGTGAGCTGAAAGGATACTGTAATTGGAAAATGGCGCAGAAAGGACGCGATGTGGGACGCTCTGGATCGGTGGAGGGGCCGTATGGGCGAAGAAAGTTCAACAGCGGTTTGTTTTATGACCCCGCGGGTTCTCTTTTCTTCCCTTTTATTCAGTGATCTGTTAAACAATTATTTCTATTGGTTAGCAAATCAATCAATTGGAAGTAAGTTTTATTGTTTGAGGGTAATTCAGTTTTACACTTCATCGTCTGTTTCTAGATGTAAGGTAAATATGTAGGGATCCAAAGGAAACACTGTATATATGAATACATAAATCTTTATTCTCTTTATAAATAGTTATAAGTAGGGTTCGTGGTCATTCTCTCCTAATTTATATTAATAACAACAAATATTGATATTTGTTAAGTTTTTTTTGTTTGCTTACAGATTTTTTTTTTTTTTTAATTTAATTTATCATTTTTAAATCTGAATTTATACGAATATTTTTTTAGTAATATTTTCAAAGATTTAAATTTTTATGGAATATATATATTAATTTTAAATTAGATATTGAGACTTTTGCACATGTAGCCAAATTTATGATTCTAATTAAATAAGTAGTAAGTTTTAAAACATTAGCAAACTAATTCATCTATTTTAAAAACATGAAAATCATTATTTAACATAAGAATGTAATACTCTTCATGAAATGAAATATATATTTAAAAATTTAAAATCAGACCCTCCCCATAAACTCTGACCTAGTCTGCTCTATCACCATTACCAACGTCACAACTAGGAAGATGACCTTCTCCATCACCGTCGTCGATCATGAAGCCCACTCTGTCAGCGCCGTTGTTGAATCCTCCATGAACGTCGTCGTCTCATAGCTCCATCACTAATTCAGGCATTTTCGAAGATTCGTTTGTCGGAAAAATCCCTATCGGCATCGAGAAGAAAGCAAGATTCGTTGTGTAGTAGGTCGACTCAATGTTTCTCTGCTGAAGGATGACTGAGATATTCTGCCGAACAAATTGAAGCCGTCAATTGCATTTAAAACAAACCTTAAATAGAAGATGATTATATTTACATAAATGTCATTATGGAGTGTATTTCATAATACAGTATTATTAATGTGAAATGCAAATTAACAATAATTTCACTTCTACTTCATGTACAATGTAAAATATAAGTTGTCGTATGTTATTATAATATAATATCATAAATGAATATTGTATAATAAAGATATTATCGAATAATTATCATAATACATGATATTTTTAAAAAAAAATCTAACAAACATAGTTATCATAATATATTATTGGTTGATATTATAATTGTATTATAACATATTAAAAAATTTCATGATACATATTTAATATTATAGTCAATATCGCATTATAATGATATACATTTTTATGTGATATTGTATTACTATACATTATAATACATATGATACAGTGTTGCATAGATGCTCCTACATATCCATGAAACTTATATTTTATAACACCCTATTAGAATATGATATTAGAATATGGTAGTATAATACGATATTTTTTATCTTTCGGACCAATAAACTTTATGGTATCTAAATTAGGTTTCTTGTTTGCAGAAGCGACCAATTATAGCAAAAATCATGGAGGAAAGTGTGGAATGCAATTGTTGATTTGGTGGGTTGTCGGCTGCGTCGATCGTCTCCGGTCAACGTCATCAACCATTGTTCTCGATTTCCGTTGACTTCTCTACAACTTCGGCCACCGGAGGGAATCAACAACTCCGGTCATCGTTCTCGATCTCCATTGTCGACTTCTCTACAACTCGATCGTCGTTTATACGAAGGTGAGATTGAATGAAGGTAGTCTATTCGAAAGGCGAGAAGTTAACTGGCCACCACTCAGCATTATCATCCGCCCATGGAAGCGACCACTCACACCTCCGCCTCTGTCTCCTCCGTTGCAAATAGTTTGGTATGATTTATGATTTGATGGGAAAGAAGAAGGGTATGTTTGGTATTAATATAATTTATCTTATCAATTAGTTTTTATTCAAAAAATAAATTTGCAAATAGTTTAAAAACTGGTTAGATGTGTAATTATGTTCTAAAACTTGAATATTTAGCACAATTCCTCTTAGATATTTAATTATTAAATAAAAAATATATTTGAATGAATATTTATAGAAAAACCAAATTGTAACTAAAGATTAAATTGGTAAAAATGAGAAGAAAAAATTAGTTTTTAAAAATAAAATGAAAATGGGGCGAGGATCGAATACTATTTTTTTTCCCGCTCACTCTCCTATTCCTCGTCTAAACGACGATTCAGCGCTCTGGACCCACAAAGAAAATGGATATCTCTACTTCTGACATCTTGGTCATCCGGTGAACCCTGGCTACTGCTCTTGTTGGCACTTTTTTCTAAGTTTGTTTGATTTTGGTTTTTTTTTTTTTTTTTTTTTTTTTTTTGCTTATAATATTGATATTAGTGATAATTTATACAATTATTATGAATGCAAAATTTTTAAAATTTGTCACCATAAAGGTTAGTGGCGAATTGGTTTCGTTGCTTGGAGGGTAATCCAGTTCAACTCCACGATCACGAGTGAGGTGTTTACGTGCATATGTGATAACTAAAAATTGTTTGGATTATAGTGAGATAAGATGCTATGATTAAAAAAATAATAATAATAAAAATCTTGTTAGGATGTAGTGAGATGAGATCTTGTTAGGATGTAGTGAGATGAGATGATAGAAAAACTTTAGAGTGCACTGAGATAAGATGTTAGAGTATCTAATTCAATTTTAAAATTAATCTTATAATTTGTTGTTTAAAAATAAAATTATCCTTAAAACGGTAATCAATAACATAAACATGAAAATGACATCAGTAGCATAAAGAAATTGCAAGTAATATAAAATCAATAGAATACCTCTTTAAGAATAGTAGTAGTCATATTTAAAAGAAACATAACTTCAATGACACTAATTGAGAGGACATGACTCTCTAAATAGTCTTAACATGAAATCCTTACTAACATGCATGGTTCAAAATTATTATAACTGAAATAAAACCACTTAATCATAAAAACACAATTGTTCTCAACAAAAACATATCATAAATATTTAAGCAATTGACCAAAGTTTGTAAATAATTAAAAATAATTCAAACTATTCAACCTATCAATCCTAACATGTGTAGAAGAAATAACTCAAATAAAAAAAAAAACAAAAGACTATGCAGTATCCTCCTCTATGATTATGTTAGCTCCTCCCCAACTAGCTATCCTGATACAGTCTATACTACTTAGTGGAAAATATAGTAAGGGTGAGTACAAACATATTAAAAAAGAATCATTTACTAGGTACGACATACACAACTCAGATACAACAAGAAGTAAATACATGATCAATTGATCTGAACACAATGCAACACTAACTAGGTCATGAGGTACGTTACACGACTTGAAGACTCGCATATGTCTCCCTTGTGAGGTCCCTGGTGCACTCACCCAAAATAGCTAGCACATGAAGTATGTTACATGGCCTAGAAAATACACATGTGTTTTTCTTATGAGGTCTCGAGTGCACTAACTGAACTACTTGCTCATGGAAGTATGTTACGAGGTCATCAGGTATAGACAATAACAAGAATGGTGTACTAACATCGCTGGATCGAAATATCCATTCGTCCTACACTGAGTGTGTGTACACATACAATGTATGCTACTATAAATCTGATAATATGTACGTTTGCATAGACTGCTCAACTACTGACTCATGAAGTACATTACGTGGTCATCTGGCTATATACAACAACACGAAACGGTGTACTGGTGTTAATGGACTGAAACAACCATTCATTTGACACCTAGTGCATGTACACACACATTGCATGCTACTGTAAGCCTAACAGTATGTAGGCCTGCATAGACTGTCCTTGTTAAGGTTACATGTCTAAAACGACTCGAAAAATGTGCACACTAAATATAGTTGATGTCGATCCTTGACAACAACTACGACAACGCCTCTACACCTATAGTTTGAAGCTAAGAACTCTCTCATAGTAGGCTTGCACTATGATCATATATAGTTCTGCTTAAACATGCTACAAACTAGACATTACTGGGCCGACATGTTATATCTCATCCTCAACCGTCAAAGTGGGAAAATACCTCTCATCTTCAACCATGAGGAGACATGATACATCTCATCCTCTAGATGATAACTCCTAACTGACTTATCTAGATATAACATGCTCCAAAATAAATTACATCCTCCTAACAAGATACTACAATTCAGTAGAAAATTATTTAACAGGCTACCATCAAAAGATAAATCACGTATCATGGCATACACATACAACATATCACATCAACATCATACAGAGCAACTATCCAGCCAAAGTATTCACTTATTAAAGTCACGTGTATAGGTATACAAGTATCAGTTCATCACATATTCAAAGGAAATTAGTAAATACAAGACAATGTACAAGGTCCACACAACTCACTCTAGGAAGTTCTTAATTACTTTACCAAAATGCCCAAAATATATAATAAAGTCGTCAAAAACCAATCATAACCTTTTCTTAGTCTCAACCTATTAAACACAAGGTTTGATTCAAGATTATGATTTCAAACAGGTCTAGCAACACAAAATTACTCTTAAGGAACAACACATTTTCTTGATCGCGGCTACTTCTTAGGTTTGGAGAGAGAGTTTCTAGTTAACTCCTCATAAACTCTTGGCCACTAATCAGTGACCACAAATATCCACAATGATAAAATTTCTAAAAAGTGTTTGAAAAAAAAAATACATGCAAAAAAGCGACGAGTTTTATTGAGAATCAAGTAAGATCCAAGAATTTGCAGCAAAAAAGTTACCTTGTATAAATAGAGCAAAATAGAACATGAGAAGCAAAACGGCACCAACTTCATGGGATCATCTAGGATTTACGATAACCACAAAGAGAGAAAAAAAATAATGTTTCTTTCTTTCAAACCCTACAAATAAAGTAGTAAAGAATTGCACTTAGACATCAATGAAGATTAGAGAGTTACATTGGGTATTGGATCAAGAAAGAAAGAACAACAAAATCAAGATTCAAAGGTTCTTTGATTCGAAAAAGCACTACAACTTCTTCTTGAATTATTGGCTACGACAATGAGAAAATATGAAGTTATTGATTTGAAAAGTGTTTTAGACTCATGGATTAAGAGCGGAAATAAAGTATCTTGATGAATAATGAACGATCAAGAATCACGAACGACAAACTATGAGGCAAGAATTCAAACTTCTTTTGTGTTAGACAAAAAGGGTCATGGTTGAGAAGGGAGGACATTTTTGAAATTATGAGAATGAGACTATGATGTTGAAAACCTAATCCAAGCCTAAGATGGAGTATTTATATGACAAACTCTTGGATAATTATGATTTGATCCAAACTTTCTAAAATCGTCTATTTGATCACATTTTGGCTAGAATTGCATTTTACCGCCCATATGGACTAAAAATCATTACAACCTTAAGATCTAATCAACAATTTGAGAATGTATTTTGCACTATTTGAGAGTGTATCATATCATGAGTAACCTTCATTTATAATAAACCGAGCCACAAACAAAAGTTGGGTTATGATAATCCAACCGCCCGTTTTAAAATTGCCAAACACACCCTTAAAAATCACCCCATATTTCATTATGATATTTTATTTTTCTTGAAAATGCACATTTTGCCGATTATCTTTTTTCAACAGTCTCTCGAGGACCTTAAGAGATGTTTGGTATTGGTAATGAGTATTTGAAGGAATATTTCAAATTAGTATTAATAAATAATTCTAACCAAATTACATCCAAACGAGTTTTTAACCTAATTAAAAAGTGGTCTTAGGTTCATTTAAATGCTGAATTTTCTTGAAACATTTTTTTTTTCAGATTACAACAATTAGAGTGAGATTCGAACTTGTGACTCATAGTTCTTCCATATACACTAAAACAATTGAGCTATTACTGTATTACTGTTTGGCAATTTTCTTGCAGCTCTGAATCAAGTAAGACCACAAAGAAAAAAATATGATTGATTAAAATCAGCGCTGGGATTTCTGCCACCTTTAATTACTTGGTATTAATACAAAGAATAAATGGAAAAGAAAAGGGCATTGATTTATACAAGCAATTAGTTAATTAATTTAAAAACTTATATATAAAATTAATTAATTCAAAACTTACCAAATTAATTTATTAATTAATAACAAAGCCAAAAGGTTTGTCTGCACATTCCATTTTTATTATCTTTTGTAACTATTTTTTGTCCATATAATACTCTCTTTATTTTATTTCCTCGTTATCATTCTCTTCACCCAAACACAATTAATCATTTTCCTCGTAATCATTTCATTCACTCAAATACAAATAATTATTCTCCCCATAATAATTTCTTTCTCATTCTCCCCTTAACTCTAATTCATTTGATAATCGTTTTCATTCTCTCCCCAAACACATCCTATTTTCATATAATAATCTTTCATTTTTTTTATTTAGCAATATTGGTAGAAGGAGAACTCAGATATATAACTTCATAATTACTGCATCATATAAAGTGTTACTAGAGCTTTGTTTTTGTTGACATAATTTTTCACTTAATTATATGTTGATTTACATTTTTTTTTTTTTAACAAATAAAATATTGTATACTCATCAAGCAATTTATCCAATAAAAAAAAAAGTTTATGATTTCAAACACTCACTATTAAAAAAATGTATTGAAAATACAAAAACACAATTATTTTTTTATTATTTGACTAAGAATTTAAATGATTTCTTGAGATAGATAAAAAAAAAAGATTTGATTTTTCAAAAACAAAAGAGTTTAAAATTAAAAGTTAATTACTTTCTTAAACATGAAAGTTAACGAAGAACACAACAATGACTTCCACGTCTCCTTCAACATGCATGGCCCAGAATTTTTCCTAAAATACAAGACTTTATAACGACCTAATGATGATTACTTACATATTTAACCTTTTTTTTTTTAATTAATTTTGTTTTATTCTTCCTTAGAAATACCAAAGAGGGGAGCTCAACAGTCACAACCAACAAGCATTAACAACCGTTGGATCAAAAATTAAATCAACGGTTTAGATCTAATAGGGTCCACTACCTTTGCCTTTCCTCACTAATAAAACCCTGAATTAACATTACAAGACACTGTCATTTTCACTAAAAAGAAGGAAAAAAAAAAAAAAAAAAAAACCTTTGCCTTTGTTTTTTTTTTTTTTGTTCTTCTTTCTTGAGCTAGAGCTTAGTTGAAAGCTTTTAACTTTCTTCTTTCTTCTTCTGCATGGAGTTTGAATCCAACTTCCGAGATCACGATCTTCCCCTTCTCTCGAGCTTCTTCTCCGATAAGCCGGAGCGAAAACCGGAGCTCGACGACGACGTCTCGGGCGAGTTTTCGGCCATGGAATTAGCCAGCTCCCCATCATCATCCAAAGGTTTGTTCCATAGCTTGCAGCTACACAATTTTGATGATCATAATCATAATCATAATCATCAATTTCTTCATTACTTTCCCATCAATGGATCTGATTCAATCAACAATAATGATTCCCATCATCATCATCTCGATCATCATCATCATCATTTTTCTCCGGACGGTTCCTTACAAAGCCTTCTTTCTGGTATGCCATCCCAAAATTATGATCCAAATTTTGAACCATTTGGTAATGAATTCTCTAAAGATCACACCTTTGAAAATGGGGCCAAGTTCATCCATGGTCTTTTAGGTTCTGGGGCTGTTTGGACAAATTTTTCCGGTAACTTTTTGCCTCAGTTGCCAAACAGTACTCATTTAGGGCTGGGATCAGCTACAGCCAGTAGTAGGTTTGAGGTCTCTAGTGTTCCTGATCAAATCAGGAAGAAAAAAAGAATTCAATTTAGAAAAGAAAACAAGCCTCCAAAGAAGCTTCCAAACATTGTTGTAAAAGGACAATGGACTCCTCAAGAAGACAGGTACAATTTAACCTTAATTTATTATTATTATTTTTTATTATTAATTTAATTATTTGTGTTCTTGAATTAGCTAGGGTTTTTTTATCTTCACAAGAAAATTTAATCATTTCGTTCTAAATTCAACAACATTCGAAAGTATTACAAGATAATATTATTTTACGCCAGTTGAGTTATGTTTGTATCGACGATTAATTTGAATTTCGTGTGATTATATTTTTAGATTATTGGTTCAATTAGTTGATGAATATGGGATAAAAAAATGGTCACAAATTGCAAAAATGCTTGAAGGAAGAGTTGGGAAGCAATGCAGGGAGAGATGGCACAACCACCTAAGGCCAGACATTAGGGTTTGTTTTCTTACTCGCTTTTTCTCGCATACATACACACACATATATACACATATAGATACAGCGTATGAAAAATATATTAATTAACAATCCCGTGTTTTATTAATTTCTTAAATACGATACTCAACACACATATTACATGTTTAATTACTTTTTTTTCCTACCGGCATACCATACATTTTGCATATATGTCAACATGCAGATTATAGTATACAATTTAATTTTTCAAAATGAATGATCATATGCTATTTTAACGCGTGTCGAACGCTGTATCGACGTCTCGGTTTTTTATATTTATAAACAAATTTTTAATGGAGTTTTTATATACTTGCCATGTCTACCATTTGTCTAAATCTAGTTGACAACCAAGGGATAATAATTTGAAGCAAAATTAGGTTTTATATATAAATAAATAATTGCCTTAAATTGTTTCTTCATTTGTTTCCAAGGAAATATAATATCAGTGATGGAGTCATTGTTTTTCCCCTTTTGATTGATTGGTTAATTAATTAATATATGCGTTTCTTTTTTATTATTATTATTATTAATTTATTTAGTTTGATTAAAATTAGCCAATTGTGATGATTTCATGTCAAAACCTAAGTGTGTTTTGTCATTAAATTCCCTCACAAAACTTTGCCTTATTTGAGTGTTTTATTATTATTATTATTATTATTATTATTATTTGTAACAGTCATTTGAAAGCATCTTTCCTTAGTTAATTGTTGTAATTGGAGGATCAAATGTTTGTTAAATGGGGAAAAGTTACTTTTTGGCTTTTGCCATTCATAAATTTTGGTCCAAAAATAAATAGATAACGCTCAATTTTATTATTATTATTTTTTTTTTTTAGTTTTTAAAAACAGTTGTTTATTAGTCATGAATTTGTAAAATTGTTTTATTAAATGTGGTCTAAATCTTAGTCAAATAAAATATATAAGATATTTGCTTTTAAAAATGTTTATCTCTTTCTAAAATTTTAAGTTAACACAAATTGAAAATATTTTGCCACCACCCTAAAGTAATCTCCTTTGCCATCATATACTTCAAATGTCACTTAAGAATAGTTAAGGGTATGTTTATGTAGGATATGAATAATAATATAATAATAATAATAATAATAAAAAAGTGAATCAAGCGTCGGTGGCGCTATTGATTGAAGGCTTGAGTTTTGAAGGGGTGCTCTTTTGAGCGAATTCAAATAAATAAATAAAGCTTTAGTTATTAAACTTTTAGTTTTGGGTCGTGGGGATGAGTCTATTTGTTGTAGCGACAATTTTCAAAAATAAAAAAACGAATTAATTTGTCAAATATAAATTAAACTTTATATGTCTAATGTGACATGGAATTTTTAATTTTATGTTCAACAAATAAGTGACTTAAAAAATGAATTAGATAAAACATTAAAAATTAGAAGACCTATTGGACATAAAGTTAAAAGCTTAAGGACACATTAGGATTTTTTTTTTTTTTTTTTTTTTTTCAACAGACAATCCTAGTAGTTCCTATTCTAATTAACTTTGTAATTTTATTGTTCGCAGTAACTTTTAAAAATTGAGAGATTAAGATCACACACACTTAAGATTTGAATTATTGTTTTTGTTGGCAATATAGAATTAAGTTTATAGTAAAACAATATTGGGTGTTTTATTTTGTTTTTGTTTTTATTTATTTATTTTTTATTATTTTTTTTTTAGGATATTACAAATGGGCATTTGCAATTTCTCATATTAAAATCACATTTGACTAGTTAGGTCAAAATAACTACTCGTTTTAATTGGTCAAAATAAATTCTTCATTTCAAAATTATTCATTTATGCAATTTTTCTACAATATTCATATCCAAAAAAGTCATTAATGGAGGCAATTCTTTACAAAAATCACATAAAAATGATATATCATTACAACTTCAATTTCTAATCACACGCAAAATAACTTATCATCAATTATTCATCTAAGGCTAAAGCGAGCATAGTTCAGCTGGCACTAGTGATGCATTAGCATTCACTCGACCAGTGATTTGAATTTTCGTTAGACCCTCTATGTAGGGTTTGTTGTCCACATCCCTTAGCTAGCTTGTACTTACAAAAAACTACTACTCATCCAAAAAAATGTGTTTATATATATTCACACATATACATATACATATGCCTATTACATTTTAAGCAAGAGTCATGTTAGAGCAAGAACAGAGATCTACATTATCTAGTAATGATGATGTTTTAGGTTCAAATTATCCCACTTCTATTGTAAATTAAAAAAAAAAAAAAAAAAAAGTGTTAGGAGCAAATATTATACATTAGCACAACATTTAGTTCTTTTGGATGAATATTTGGATGCAGCCATGTCACTCTTGTGGTGCCTCTGCACCCATATTTTTTTAAAAATATGTAATTTTTTAAAAGGTAAACTATAAATTTAATCCATATAGTTTCATAAAAGTTAGAGTTTAGTCCCTATGATTTGAAATCTAGACTTTAGTGATCCCTATATTTTGGAGAAATATAGAACTTAGTCCATATGGTTTAGAGAAATATAAAATTTAGCTCATGTGATTTGAAGAAATAGAATTTAGTCTCTATGATTTGATAAAATATAAAAAATAGTTCATGTTGTTCGTAAATTGTATGCGAATTAAGTACGTAAATGTGGTGTGTGAATTATGTATTTTTTTTCTAATTAATTACTTATCTTACACTTTTATCATTAAACAAAAAAATAATTAACTTCTACATATTTTTCACAACAATTACTAACGGTGGACTATTTTTTAGATTTTATCAAATCTTAGAGACTAAATTCTAATTTTTCAAATCATATGGTCTAAATTGTAAAATTTTTCGAATCATAGGGACTAAAGTCTAAATTTTAAAACTATATGAATTAAATTCTAGCTTTCATCGGCTGCATTTAAATAATCCTCTATCTTTCCCTTTTTCTTTTTTTTTTTGTTATCTATCCTCAAAATAAAATATATATTTGTAAATATAAATATAAGAATTTAAGAACACAAATTGGTGTGTGTTTGTATGTGGGTGCAGAAAGACACATGGAGTGAAGAGGAAGACAAAATATTAATAGAAGCCCACAAAGAAATTGGAAACAAATGGGCCGAGATTGCCCGGAGGCTGCCCGGACGGACCGAAAACACAATAAAAAACCATTGGAACGCAACAAAACGCCGCCAAAATTCAAAGAAGCTCAAAGGCAAAGACCTCGATTCCAATTCTAACGGCTCTATCCTTCAAAATTACATTAAAGCCGTCACCGCCGGCGACCGCCAAATCCCCACTTCCCTGCCCCACCTCGTCGACAGCCACAGCCCTGCGGCGGACGGCGGCGGTGGTTACTACTTCGGGTATGGATCTGGATCCGGGTCGGGTATGGAGGGATTGAATTTGAATCTGATGCAGAACGAGCAGATGAAATCGGAGATGGATTTGCTGGAGCTGATTTGTCAGGGGAATATTTGATTTATATAATATAATATAATATCGTCTTTATACAAATATATAATATAATTTCGTAATAATTAGGGGTTAAACTGCAAAAAAACTCATAACTTATGCCACCATCGAAGGGGAAACGTTTTTTTTTTTTTTTTTAGGATTTCATTTTCGAGTTCTATTTCGAAATTTGGTTTTCGAATGGATGATCTTTTTATTTCTAATGTGCTTTGGATTTTTCTTTTCTCTTAAATGTTGGAATATTATAAAAGGCAGTTGAGTTTTTTTTTTTTTTTTTTTTTTTTTTTTAAATTTACTATGGCATGTTTAACTACGATCGAAAGAGAAAGGAAAGATCATAAGAAGAAAAATACGATTAAATTAGTTATTCTATGAACTTGGTGAGGGAACGATATGTAAGAATCTTTTCCACTTTTATTCTATGGCCCGATTCTAGGACTATACTATGAGATTTAAACTCAAAAAATGCTTGTTATTATCCTTTGTGTCGATTAAACTTACTCTTATTGACAAGATATCCAGAGTTGATGTTGTTAGGTAAGTGTGTTTAATCTTTGGCTCTCATTTGACATTTCTTGGCCTATTAAGTTTTGAATAGGGTACATTATAGATTTGGTGTTTATGATTCGAATAAAATTAGAATTTAGTTCATATGTTTTAAAAGTTTAAATTTTAATCTATATAGTTTGGTGAAATCTACAATTTAGTCTCTATAAAATCTGTCTTGAATGTTAATGACAACTACACCTTGATTGGTTATCTCATTGCCTACTTCGTTATGTCGTTAACTCGAGTTCTCGATAATTAGAAAGTGGAAGCATTACCTACTTACGTGATGTCGTTAATTCAGCTTCTCGAACATTTTTTGTGTGACATGACCTCTTTAATTGCTTTATTTTGGTGGGATTCATGAAAATTTGTGTGTGTTCCAAAAGAAAGCGGAGGTATGAGTTTTTGAGATATTTTGAGATTCAATAAAGCTCTACTTGCCAAATAGGTTTGGAGGCTCCTACATATTTCTTAAACTCTCTAGTCTTATCTAAATCTTAAATGTAAATATTATTGTTTTACAACGTTCCTTTGCGCTCGAGAGAAAAGTAGATATGATACGAAGAAGTGTTCATGGGGTTGTGATCTATTACGTTCAGGGATTCCGAGTTTGGATTAGGTCTGATTAGGATACCCCCAGTTTTCAATCAACCTTGGTAAGGAGACTACTTTTTAAGTTTTTACTCCTCTAACTCCTAGTAATTAACTTTCATTTGAGGGGTTGTGATGATTTTATGCTATGGGAGTCTTTCAGTTTCCTCAAAAGATAAAAAGTTTTCACATGAGAACTTTTCGCTATATATTGCCTATTAAATGTGTTTTTAAAAGTCGTAAAATAGATGTTAATATGCAATGTACTGGGTGCAAGAAAAGACATGAAGTTTCAACATCTATTTTTTTCTGCTGTGATTTGGCTATTGCCAAAAAAACAGTAGCTCGGCGACATGCATCAGTATACACCCAAGGACTATGAGCTTGAGAGTTCAAATCCCTCTCCCAATTTGGCTCTTCAAGTATGGTCATTCTTTCTTGAATGTTAATGACATAACACCGGCTTACCTTGCTTATTAGTCAAGTGGCTAAAAGGAGTTAATATATAAAACTCGATTTTGAAGTAGTAACACTATAGTAACTAGTACGATTTGACATCCTTCCTCTCTTTCTATATTTGTTCATTTTTCTCTTCTCTTCTTCAAATTCTTTTCAATGTAGATCAACGCTTGTTTTCGTTCTCTTATCTTATCCTTTTTTCTTCGTCAATTTTTCTACGAGATTATCTTTCTTGATTTTTAATTCAAATATTGCAAAAATATATATATAAAAAAAAAATTAACTAAAACTAACTAATCTAATCGTATATATTAATATTCACGTAATTTACATGAAATGAACTCAAATAAAATAACCAAACACCATTAAAAATAATAACGAAGCAAAAATAAATTCATGAAATCGTATTTTCATACTCTCAATTATTGAGCTTCATAAAATAAAATAAAAATAAAATTAAAATAAATGAATATAGGTTTTTTTTTTTTACTTTTTTTAAAAAAATATTATTTCAAATTTGTTCAAAAAAGGAAAACGATAAATACATGAATGGCCAAATTGAGTGGCTGTTTTGAAATACGTCCAACGCAAAATTTTATTATCATCCTTTTTTTTATTATTTTCTTTTTCTATTTAGATTGGGAAAGAAAAAGAACAACCAAACGGGGGCATGGATGTAAATTTCTTCAACTGTCTATAATCTCTCAACACCTCCATGTTTATTTATTTATTTATTTAATTAATTAAAGAAGAGGGGTAAACAACCATTGGTCGTCGAGAACCTTTCGTTTTTATTTGAAAATAAAGAGTCATTTTTAACTACTAATAAACTTCATATTAAATGATTGGAAATGATTGAATGCTTCGGGAGGACGATGGAGCGGGAACCTCGTGACCCGCTCAAGCAACACTAACGAAACACAAATTTTTAAACAAATAAATGAGTATAACTAACCTACACGTATTTAATTCACTAATAATTATTAATTTTAAAATTTGTCATTTTTCTTAAATAGAAAGAATATATAAGCATTTATAGAGATCAAATAAAGGTGTGGAGAGAGTAAAATCAAATTATAAAGACTAAATTCTAATTTTCTATTCATCATAGAAACAATATTTTAACTTCTAAAATTATATCACTAAATTCCAAACACTCTTCCAATTATATAAAATTTATAATTTCACTGTATACAAAAAAAAAAAAAAAAATATATATATATATATATATATATATATATAATGAGTATTATCACATATTTTTTTATAATAAAGTATTTATAATACAACATTAATGACTATATATAAATATTTTTAAATTTGATCGAATCCATTACAATTTTTCTTTTTTATTTTGAAAAATTGGTAAAATTATATATATATATTAATAGAAACAACATTTCATTGATCTTGTAGGTAAGATACATAAACCAGAAATAAGATTAGGATTACAACAAAGATCTCCAATTGATAACAATGACAATATGATGGTAATTTTTTTAAGATAGTATCTTCATTTATCTCAAAATCAATCAATAATGAAGCTAGTAATGAGTATCTTCATCTTTGAAATTGAAATATCCATTTTGACTTACTTGCTTGAGCAGGATTCAAATTTTCGTCATCAAAAATATTCGTGTTAATTTTAGATCGATTCAAAATTTTTGTGATAAAATATCCACATGAAACTCCTATACCATATTAAATAGCTAGCGTAAATATTCATCTCAAAATTAAATTGGTAGTGATTGAAGTAATT
>JBBMEG010000027.1:2141832-2204413 GCA_037832605.1 Cyclanthera cordifolia
TAAACAATTATTGTATTTTATTTTATATTAGAAACGATTATTTTATTAAAATAAAAGAGAGAGGAATTCACATATTTTTCTAATGAAACATTCAACGTAATTCTGTCCAAACGTAAAAACAGCCACAAGATCTTGAATGTCCTGACCAAAAATTCTTTAAAATATGCAACTCGTTCCGAGTTAACTCAGAAAGAAAAAGGAATTCATTAGTGCAATGGAGAAAGTCAGCAAGAAAAGCAAAGGAGCAGTGACAGCAAAAAATGGAGAAAAAAGAGGGAAGAGAATGAGTACCTGTTTGTTGAAAATATTGTAGTAGATATTCAAAAGGTACCAAACACCAAACATAGAACCGAGCCGCAGATTGTCAACGAAATCGACCGATTCGACGGCGCTACCGGCGCTCTCCGGCAAAGAAGCCGCAACCGCCGTGAAATTATCGAGCCTCGAACTGAATCCAGAGATGGAGCGGCGCCATGAGAAGAGAGCGCTGCGAGATCGGAACGGGAAAATGTGGGGAAAGGAAGGCAAGTTAGGGCAAGGAATACGTGAAGAAATTAGAGGCAATGACATGGAAGAAGCCGTAGCAGTAGAAATGAGAGCCATTACAGCGCTCTGCATTTCTCAGGAGAAGTAGTAGTAGAAGAAGAACAGAGAGAGACAGAGAGAGAAGTCGACGTCGTTTTAGAACACGTGAAACACGACATACACGTGAAAGGAAGGAGGAGGAGGAGGAGGAGCGGCGGCCGGAGAATGAAGGAGGAATGTGATTAATTGAGAGAAGAAGAAATTGGATTTGGGCCATGGAAATCAATGGCTGAAAGTCAAAGGAAGTGGGGTTTAGGGTTTGTGATGAAGAGAGATGGAATTTGGCGCCATTGATGTCTGGTTTACAAGTTTGCAGGGCCCATCCCCTCCGAAAATAATAAATAATAATAAATAAATAAATAAAAACTACTTACTCATAGATGTCCATTAATTTCATTTTCCCGGACCCACATTAATGGAGTGCTGGATTCTAAAACACGCCAAGAAGAAATTGAGTGAAAATGAAAATTTTTCATGAATTAAATGTAGATTACTACGAAAAATGTATTATCATCTCTAATTTTAGGACTAAATTATGGTTCCATGAAAATTATTTTTATGATTTCAAAATTTAGGTTTTAGTGTTTATGATTCCAAAAAATTTACAATTTATTAGCTATAATTTGAAAAAAAAAAAGAAAAAAGAATTTAGTCTTTATAAATTTTGATAAAATCTAAAAAATAGACCGTCGTTCGTAATTTGTTAGTGAATAAAATACGTAGAATTTAACTATTTTTGCGTTTAATGATGAGAGTGTGAGATAAGTAATTAATTGGAAAAAAAATATAATTTATACATCATTTTTACATGGTTAATTCGCATATGATCTACAAATAATATGAACTGTTTTTTTAGATTTTATCAAATAATATGGACTAAATTTTATTTCTCCAAACTATAAGAACTAAATTCTATATTTCTCCAAACCATAGGGTCTAAAGTTTAGATTTTCAAATCATATGGCCTAAACTCTAATTTCATGAACTAAATTTATAATTTAGCCTATATTTTATTATTTATACTTTATTTAATCCATTCATATACATAAAATCTTTAAATATTTATTTCAATAGTTACGGTTGGAATAGAAATTTCGGCAAATTATCATGTGTCACATGTCATTTGATAAGTAGGATGAAGTCTATAAATGATAAGTTTGATCTAATGATAATTTGGGCCAGAAGCCCAATCTTTATATAAAAGTAGATTATGCCCATAATTGCTCATGTCATAAATATATATGGGTTCAGAGCCCATTCCATGAAGACATTTTGGCCAGAGTCCACTTACTAATTTGAGCATATTCCATGAAGTTGGGTCCAAACCTCATTTGTTAGCGCAACCCATGAAGACATTTGGGTCAAAGTCCACTTATTGATCCAAGCCCCGGAGATATTTGGGGTCCAAAGCTCATCTGATGGCCCAAGTCCATGATCCATGAAAACTCTATAAATAGGGAGTTTCCTTCGGTGGTTAGAAAATCTTGAGAACAAAAGCTAAAGTTTTTTCTGGAAATCCAAAAGCTTTTCATGCACTCTTAAAGACCAAAGCTAAAAAAAGCACATGAAATATGATCGAAGTTACTGAAACCCTCTGAAATCTGAAGCTACAAAATTGTCTGAAGACTGGAGTTGTTTCTTGTACTTGTGAGAGAAGAATCAAAGGAAATATAATAGAGTTGTAATCCACTATATTCCATGTTGAAATCAATATAAATCTCAAGTTCATCATACAAATTACATTTCTCCGAAAATCTCGTCGAATAATTTGGCAAACCCAGTGGGACCAACTCTACCTTTCATCTCTTTCTCTTATATAAAAAAAAAAAATAAAGTGAAGTGATGTTACCAAAATATTCTTCAATGATCACTGACATTAGCAACTTTTGCACACGTTATCTAACTTATAGTTTCTCCAACCAACCAATGCAAGTAAGTCAAACTTAAATTATAGCAAGTGAAGACACATTACTAGGCGCATCATCTAATGATAAATTGCTAGTTAGATGTAACCCTCTATTCGATCTTGACTATGACATAGTCTCCGTCATGATGAAAAAAAACAAATACTATGGAAGAAAGATTGAAAAATTACATGAGAAGATCAAGACTTTGATGAAAACGATTGAAGGAAAGGATTCTCTAGTTGTATACTTAAGGACACAGATTGAGGACCAACATATCCCTTAATCAAATGAAGTTCCTACCATCATAGATTCCAATAAAGAGAATAGTTGCGTACAACCACAACCCTCATCTTCAATTGCTTCACTATCTATCCAACAACTTCAGCAGATGATAACCGATTTCATAAGAGCTTAGAATAATGGACCTTCTCAAGGTTCTGTTTTATATTCAAAACCATATTCCAAGAGAATCGATAACTTGAGAATGCCAACTGGGTACAAACCACCCAAGTTTCAACAATTTGATGTAAAGGAGAATCTAAAACAACATGTTGCTCACTTCATCGAAACTTGTGAAAATGCTGGTACACAAGAAGATCTACTAACTAAACAATTTGTTCGAACGTTAAAAGGGAATGCTTTTGATCGGTAGAGTGATCTGGAACCAGAGTCGAATGATAGTTGGGAACAACTTGAAAACGAATTTCTCAGTCGCTTATACAGTACAAGACGGACTGTAAGCATGTTTAAACTCACTAACACTAGACAACAAAGAGATGAACTCATCGTTGACTACATAAATCGTTGGAGAGCCACAAGTCTTGATTGCAAAGACCATCTTACTAAGTTATCTGCGGTCGAAATATGCATTCAAGGTATGCATTGGGAACTTCTTTACATTCTTCAAGGTATAAAACCTCGTACTTTTGAAGATCTAGCAACTCGCGCCCATGTTAATAAAGTTACATAATTAATAATTTAATTGATACTAATAAAATTTTATCTTAAATATTAAAAACTATTAAATTAAGTGGATTAAATTGACGTTAATAAAGTTTGTAAAAAATTGAGAATGGTGAATTTCGTAGGGATGGAAATTAAAATGGGTAGTGAGAATGAAAAAATAAAGTCATCATCATACTCGTCCGTAATTACAATGGTTGTTTGGATATGATGCAAACAATTAAAGAAAAACTGACCAAACTAGTCAAATTTAGAAAATAATTATAAATATAATCATTTTTTAAAAAAAATTAACAAATGTAGTTGTAGTAATAATGAGTATTATCACGTACTTTCTTATAATATAATATTAATGATTATATATGCAAATATTTTTAAATTTGACTACATTTATAACTATTTTGTAAGAATAACATGTTCACTATAATTAATCTAAATTCAATAAATACGATGTGTGTTTGGATGTGATTTAAGAAAGTCATTTAAACTCGAGGGCATCATAAGATGCTGAAAATATTTATAAAAAAACACTTCAAAGTTTTCCTTTTTAGAGGTGTTTGGATTTGGAGGAAAGAAAATGAAGAGTGAGAGGAGAAATTCTACTATTGTTTTTAGTATATCATAACCTCTCTCATCAAACTTCAAATGAAATTTTATATCAAATTTCATCTAACATAAACATCTTCTTTTCTAAACACAAATTCCACTTAATCTAACATAAACAAATCTTTAGCAAAAGTATGTGCTAAAATATTTACTTACATCCTCTTCCTCTTATGGTGGATTGTGACTATCCATTATTAATTTAATAAACAAATGTTATTAAACTCAACACTATTTTGACTTGTAATAGAGCGTTGGTCAAGGGTTTTTTTCTTTTTTTTTTTTTAGTAGAACTTATTAATAAATTTAAGAGAAGTTGTGAATTTGATACTATGATAAATTTCGAGAAAATATTGAACTCTTGCTTTTCTATTAACAATCCACAAATATATAAAAAATATGAAATATCAAGTTTCAAAAAAAACAAAATTATTAACAAATTATATACAATATTTAACTAATATCATAATAAATTGGACAATATCTACTAATATTCAAATGTATTTCTAACACTCTTCTCAAATTAAAGCATGAAATATCAGAGATGTCCACCTTCATGGCGGGACCCGAGGCCAAGAACACGTGTTAAACAGTACCAAAATCAAGGAATGTATTGGTCCTTATCTTATTTCCCCACCGTTGTTTACTTTTCTTTTTTTTTTTCTTTTTTTTAGAGTTTCCTCTTTATTTTGTAACTTTAATTTTAAGATTAAAAAAAAAAACATTTCTTAGAAATTAAAAGATATTTTCTAAAGTTATTATGTAAAAAATGGAAAAAAAAAAAAATTGAATTGAAAAAAATTCCCCTGCAAATAATCCTGCCACGTTCCCCGAAAAAAAATGGTGAATTTTGTTTAAGGAACAAGAATTAATAATGGTGGTGAGGATGGAGTAGTCCTTCACCGGCCTAGATGACATTTTCAATAAATACATGACCAACTTGAAAACAAAATCATTGTATAAAACACACAAAGATGTTTTATCTGATATCAATTTGACCATCAAACAAAATATAGCGAAATTAAGATATTGAACTAAATTACACCACGTGATCGCGTGAATTCACAAATTGTCAAACCGTCACCGCTCACATCACCGAACTGAATACAACAAATAAAATATTGAATGTGCATCATACAAATTGCGTGAATTTCACAAATCATCAAGTAACTCATATTGACTACACACACCATCGAATCTTTATGATAAGCATCTTTAATGTACATAAAGTTTGATATCATGATAAATTTAAGAGAACTTATATATCATGATACATTTTGAGCAGTGTCTGAACCTTCTACTTTTCCATTCCACAAATGTGTATAGAACATTGAAATATCAAAACTAAATAGACCTACTATTAATATTCAAATGTATACCTACACTTATAATATAGTGGTTGATCTCCTCGTTAAATTACACTATTAATATTCAAATGTGAGAACGAGCTTTTATTTTTTGATTATTTTTTTTTTCTTCTTTTGGTAAGGGACGTGTGAAAGACATTATATGATGAAAGAAGTCAATTTCCACCGTATATTACAAGATTTTTCAAGATCAATTGCAACTTAAATAGCAGCAACTATAAAAAGGATTTGTATCGTGTTGGCTTCATTCTTTGAATGTAGTCTAGTTCAATATAACGTCACGGGTTCGATTCTAAAAATTTAACTCTTATTTATTGAGAGCAACATTGCTTCTTTGTAGAGTTTGTCGCCCCCTTCTCTCAATTTGAACTAAAAACAATTAATAATAATAAATAGTAGCAAGTTCAAAATGAGAGAATCGAGATTTACTTTGAATATTTAGAAATAATGATTGTTATAACCTAAAAATATCCGGAAAGACTCAGAAGAGGTTAGGACCCGAACGAAGGACAAGGGAGGCCATAACCCCCTAGGGGTCGGCTGAGTCCATACAGTCCCTCCGGGGATCGGCCAAGCAAGTCCGACTCCCCTAAGGGTCGGCCTTCGGTCAATCCGAGTGGATTGGTCGTGGAGGTCAGGACTCCCCCCAGAGTTGACCGAGCGATCGAGTAGGGTGACCCGGGTGGGTTGGTCGTAGAGGTTGGGACTTTCCTGTGGATAAGTCGACCACGTCCAAAGTAGCACTAAGGGACGTTGCACACCCGTGGCGTCCTAGTGCTGCAACGAGAAGGCCGCACCCCTAAGGGGTCGGCCGTGGAGGTGAAGACCTGCCAAGGTTGACCGAATCCAAGTAACTCCAAAGTCAAAGCAGTCGTTACACCTCCGAAGGGTAACGGCCAGGAGTTACGCCGGTATTCATACCCGGCTTAATGGCGGACGTTTCTAACGGCCGACCGTTATATCGCCATAAGTGAACCGCAACGGTTACAAGTCCAGCTGCTATAAAAGTAAGTCATTTCTCCCTTTCAAGGGCGATTCCTAAGCTAAGGACCCTTAAGTCATTCTTTGTGCTTTAGTTATTTCTCCCTAAATCCGTTTCTGACTTAGGCATCGGAGGCCTTGTGGCTCACACCACACCGGCGTGCCCTAAAATTTGCGGATATTCGTTGACCATTTTTCGGCATCAACAATAATTATAGTTAAAAACTTGTTTGGATGCAGTTTTTAAGAGTATTTAAAATTAGTATTTAGAATGGAGATTTATTTTGAGTATTTAGAAGTAATGATTATAATGATAACTGTCAAAAACTTGTTTGGATGTAGATTTTAAGAATATTTAAAATTAGTATTTAGAATAAATATTTATTTTTTGAATATTTAAAAGTAATGATTGTAGTTAAAAGTTTATTTGAATGTAGTTTTTTAAGGAGTGTTTAGTAAATACTAATTTGAAATCTCATAACAAACATCCCCTAAAAGATAAAAGCTTTATAATGACATGGAGAAATGTTTGGCTAAAGTGTAACCAGCTTCATTTGAGGTCTATTAGCCCACGACACACAAAGTTTAGAGATAAAGTGGAGAATATAAGAGAAATTAGGTAATTTGAAAATATTAAGGGAGTGTTTGTTAGAGATTTTACGAGGAGTTATTTTGAGTGTTTAGTAAATGCTCGTTTGTTTGAAGGTTTTAGTATAGTGTTTAGAAAGAGATGTTATTAATTTTGTTGGTTTGAAGGTTTTAGTAGAATGTTTATGGAGGAGTTATGAAAAGTATTTTGGATGTAATATGATGTGACATTTATGAATATTTTTAAATTTTTTTGTAAATATATTTGAATAAATAAGAGGAAAAAAAAAAAGTAAAAAAAAAAAATCACATGGCGTCACGTGGCGCTGAAATAGGGGCAGTCTGCCCCCCTTACTCCAGACAAATTCCGGAAAAAAACCCCATAAAACTAGCATTTAACTAAAACTTAACCCCCATTTTAAAACCCTTTAACAAACACCCCCAAGTATTCATGTGAGGATTAATATTTTAGAGAACAAGTCATAAAGTTTTTTTATGATTTGTGTTTAGAAGGTAATATATTTATTTTAAATAGAATTAAATATAAAATTTAATTTGATGTTTGATGGGTTGTTGGAGATAAGATGAGAGATTCTGATGTATTAAAAACATGAATTAAAATCCTCCATTTCCTCCCTTCTGAAGGTTACTTAGAAGTGTGTTTAGGGCAAATGAATGAGAATGATTATGAGAGGAATGAAAATTGGAGAAAAATAAAAAAGAAAATGATTATGAGGAGAATGATTAATTTTATTTGTGGTTAAGAGAATGGTTATGGATAGAATGATTAATTGTATTTGGAAAAAAGAGAAAGATAATGAGAAAAATAAAATAATGAATATGATGTGAGTAAAAAGTTGTTATGCGAAAAATATGAAGCAGTTAGCAAGAAAATAAAAAAATGATTTTGGAGAAACGTGATTATGAAGAAAATGGTTCTCGATGACCTAAAACCACTATTAAATATTTGCAAGTTTTAAAAGACATTTAATCTTTAATAGGTCAATTATTATCAACTCCATAGGTAATAAATTCATTTTTTCTTTTTTTCGTGACTACTAAATCATCACGTATTTAAAATTTGCTACATATACGTGTTTGAGACAAGGAAAATGAGAATAATTATGGAAGGAATAAGAATTAGGAGGAAAATAAGAAAATGAATGATTATGGAGAAAATGATTAATTTTGTTTGTGGTTAAGAGAAGGATTAAGGAAAGAATGAATAATTATGTTTTGGTGAAGTGAATGATAATGAAAAAAATAAAATAATAGGCATGATGCGATTGAAAAATAGTTATGAAGAATAAAAGGTTACGGCAAGAATATAAAGTAGTCGGGATGAGATTAAAAAGGTAATTTTGAAAAAAAGATAATTATGGAAAGAATGATTCTTGGTATCACAAACACGAAAAAATATTTTCCTTCCCATTCTCCTCTATTAATTGTGACCTACACATCACGTAGTGATTTTCAAGGAGAGGAAAACTTTCCTATACATGAACATGTAAGAGAGCCCTACATTTGGAGCATGCAAGCACGTGTTACACAATTCATTCATTTTCTAAACATTTTTATTCATAAAATAAATGTGACACAATACACAAAATGTAAGACTTCTCTACACATTCATGTGTAAAAAAATTTTGCTCTTTCGAATAATGAGGATTTATAACTTTGGTTGTACAAAAAACAAACATAACTCAACTATTTTTAAAACCAAGGTCCAAGATGATAGGTTCAAACAAGAATCAATTTCCAAAAAAAAATAAAACAACAAACAATTTATTCTATTTTAGTTTCTAAACTTTTATAAAAACTTAAAATTGGTCCACAAATTTTTTTTTTTTTTTTTGTTAATTTTGCTTTAATAAATTTTAAAAATATTTTCACGGTTTTATCTTTGATTGTATTAACATTATTGAACCAATTTCGATTAATATTGACTTCAAATTTATTATGGGGATCAATTATAAGTTTTTTTTTCAAAGTTTAATAACTAATGTTGGACTTTTGAAAGTTCAAAGACCAAAATGAAACAAAGATAAAAGTTGAAGAAAAAAAAATATAATTACCCTAAAAAATATTAAGACACAATCAGGCTATAGGAAAGTTGAGACATTTACCATAGATGCAAAGGAAGCAGAATTTCCTTCCAGTTATTTGTCCAAACCAAAGTTCCATTGTGAAAGCATCTTTTTTTTCTTTTTTTTTTAATATATATATAAAGAAATGCTTAACAGTACACCAAGAAAACCACAAGGAGAAATTTTATTTGAGTAAAAACCTGACTTGAGACTTCTTTAAGCAGAAGCTTTAGCAATTGCTCCTGCTTCAGTCAGGAGAGAAACCAGGTCCCCTTTACCATGGAGTCCTACTGTTGCTGCCAAGCAAAAAAAAAAAAAAAAAAAAAATCTTAATAAAAGAAACTAAAGAAAGAAAATATTTATTCTAAAATCCCCTTTACCATTGGTATATTATGGTTTATTTAATCTTTTGTAAATTATAAATTTAACCCCTATGATTAAAAAAAAGGTTAAAGTTTAGTCTCTATAGTTTAAAAATCGAAACTTTAGTTCTTAGGATTCGAAAAAATCTACAATTTAGTTCCTATGATTTGAAAAATAAGAATGTAGTCTAAAGCTAAAAAATAGTCCGTCGCTGGTGAATATAAAATTTGTAGAAATTGTTATTTTTGTATTTAATGATGAGAATGTGAGATAAATAATTGATTGGACAAAAAATACATAATTCATACATTACACTTTATTGCGTATTTAATTCGCTTACGATTTACGAATAACATAACTATTTTTTAAGTTTTATTAAACCATAGAGACTAAATTTGATTACTCAAATCTCAGGGAGCAAATTCTACATCTCTCAAAACCATAGATACTAAAATCTAGATTTTCAAACCATAGGGACTAAACTTTGATCTTCATGAAATCATAGGGATGACATTATAATTTATCGTTAATCTTTTTATATATATATATATATATATAACCCTTAATTAGTCTATCAAAGTGAGTTTAGCATAGCCACAATTGATATATATTCTTGATCCAGAAGTCGCATTAGAATCCAAATATTGTTGTACTAAACAATAAAAAACCCAAAAAACCCTCTTACAAGTAGGTTTGAATGGTAATTGATTTATTTTATTTTATGAAAAGCGACAAAGAATACACACCAAACAAAAAAAGAAAGCTAACAAAAAAGGGAGTCGCTCTATAAAGAGCTTCATCAATTAAGCAAATAACCTAACAAATAATTACAAAACAAACAAAAGCGATACCAAAGCGAAGCTCATAAAGAAATATAAAATCTAACGAGGGACATGCATCAAAATTATAATTTGATTTCAAATGTATATTTTAATACAATGTTGAATTCCACACAACACAAAAGCTTTACCGTATATTATTGTTATTAACGTGTGATAATACTCTCAGAACAGAGAAATAAGACAAAAAAAGCGTGTAATAATCGTAATTCAAGATGAGAAGGAAGAAAATACTTACCATCACAGCCACCAATGTGCTTCCCACCTATGAACACATTGGGCACGGTCCGCTGTCCTGTCCACTGAGCAAGTGCTGCTTGTACCTCACTTCCATCACCTTAAAAAAAAAAAAATCCAATTTTAACCAATTAATAAACCGTCAAATTGTACACTATGAATGGATCTTTGGATTCAGTATTAGAAAGTAATATTTACTAAATACTTGTTAAAAATAAAAACTACATAATTCAAACCAGCTTTTAAGGTGATTATTACTTATAAATACTCAAAATAAACTTTTATTATAAATATTAATTTTAAATACTTTTAAAAACTACCTTCAAGCTTTTGATTGCAATCATTACTTCTAAATACTCAAAATAAATCAACATTGTAATAAAAATTCTAAATATTTTTAAAAACTACATCCAAACAAGCTTTTAATTATAATCGTTGCTTATCATCACTACGAAATACTCAAAATAAATCTCCATTCTAAATCCTAATTTTAACGGTCCAAACAAGTTTTTGACTGCAATCATTACTTCTAAATACTTAAAAGAAATTTTCATTCTAAATACTCTTAAAATCTCAATCCAAACGTCCCTATGTTTAGAAAGGTTTGAAAAGCATCTAAAATTGAATTGGGCTTCGAAAATCTACTGTGCGACAACAAAAATTCACACTCAAAGATGCCAAAGAATTAAACTGACCCTGTTGAATTTAGCCAAAAAAGTGGAAAACAGAATCGAGGGACTGAACTTTTACTTCACTTTTTACATAGAAATGCTACAAACAAGTGCTCTCTGCAAGTAATCAAGCATTCAAATTACGTCCTAACTTGCCATGTTTTCAGACTCTTATCCAATATCCAACTTTCAAACTGAATCCACACTATGGAGCACGAAAAGACGCTAAAAATTCTCCCCACTCGGTTACAAGACAACAATGAATAGTTAAAAAAAAAACCCTTTTAATTCATCTTTAGAAACTTTTCTTCATCTTTTAGGGCAAGAACATACATCGACAGATAAATCCCTCCACAAACTAGTGAAATTACAAAAAATCCGAAGCCCAGGCAATAGCATGTAAATTAATCAAGTACATCAACAAATAAAGAAAATCGGAATGCAGAATACTAAGGCAATCAAGATTCACATAATTCATAAAGCTACAACAAACAATGAAATAAAAATTGTTATTAAATCAAAATCACGCAGAGCAGAGAAAATACAGTCACCCGAATCTTCGATAACCAATCAGATAGCAGTTATATAAACAAGATGAGATTTAATTCAAACGAAAATCACATAGATTACGTACTCTCAGTATTCAATTCAACAGCCTTGAAAGTAGCTCCGAGACTAGTCAACAAATTCTTCACCTGTTCGCAGAATGGACAGGTAGTTTTACTGTGATTTGAAACAGGGAAACAACATCATCCATTTAGCAATCAGCAAAAATCCATTAAGAATCAATAAACAGAGGAAAGCAAAGATCGAGATACCTGAAGACGGCGACGGGATTTGAAGCGACGATTTCTTTAGCTTTTTCCAACGCCATTATCGATTCTGCTCAATCTGAAACCCTAATGCTAACTCTGAAGAAAATGGCACATAAATACAAAATGTAAACATTAATCGCTAATAAATAAATAAAGGCTGCTTTGCTGCACCGTCCATCGCGTGTGAATATTTTAACCCTTATTTTCTGAAAAGAAAAACTAAAAAATTAATTTCAATAATATTCATAATTTTAAGTTTTTAATTCATATTAGTCAAAAAAATAAAAATAAAATAAAATAAAATGGGGAAGGACCGCAAACCTTGATTGAAGTCTATTAAAGTGGGTGTAAATTAACTATTTGTTCGACGTTGCCTCAGAAAAAAATCAACTGTATCTTAGTTCATCACTTTTTATATAATATTACTTATACAGAATATTTTGATGTATATGCATATATACACACACGTGTGTGTATGTGTGTGTATATATATATATATATATTTTCAATTTTTCTTTGATTTATGAACTGATTCAAGTCTATCAATTAAATTGATTAAAGTCTATCGATTATCAATTAAACTAAAATTATGAGTTGAAAATTTGTTGAAAATTATATATTTTGATTATTTTTAAATAATTATCATTTGTAATTGTTTTTTAAAAAAATATATTATTCTAAAAAAATTTCATTCATTATTATTACGAATAGATATTCCTACATGTCATATTTTCAATATTTAAAGTAGCCATAAGAATTTCTCTCCATGAGTTATGTTGAGTAATTATAGAAATTACAAGTATGACGTTTTTGTGTAAAAATATAAATAGTTGCATTCCAAGTCTTGTATTTATATATCAAAATTGTATAGAGTTAATATACTTTCTCCGTGTATCATTTATCTCTATTCCATCTGTTTTTTAACTCTATTCTTAAATACTTTCGTAATAATTATATGTACTTATTTATTTATATTGTTTTTTTTATTGGTAAATTATAAATTTAGTCCATATGCTTTGAAAAATTATAATTTAGTCCCTAAGGTTTGATAAAATCTAAAAAATAATACTACGTTCGTAATTGTTGGTGATGTTGAAGATCGTGGTTGACATGGAAGGTTAGAGGTATTTGTGAATGATAATTATTAAAGGTATTAATGTACTTTTATGTTTTTTTAAATGCATTTTAAATATATTTGTAATAAAATTGTTTTTTTGGCAGGAATGTAAATTTTATTCTCTAGATGGCTATGGATATAAACTTCCCTAACTTTTATTAAATTATAAAAACTAAACTTATAATTTAATATTTTTATTTAATACCTAAATTTATTAAGATGGTAAGCCTTCGTTCAACCCCGATAATTTAATGCGCAAACTGAGGGATGACTTTGAATAGATTCTTTTCACAAATAAGACCAGGCAGGCATGAAAGTAGCAATTACTACTTAAAATAAATTTGACTTTCTCCCATCGTTGCCTCACTCAAATATTTCAGAAAAAAAAAATAAATAAAAAAATAAATATATATGTATATATATTATTTTCAAATTGAAAAGTTTTTATTTATTTCTTTTAAATAAAATCTATATGTCAAAAACTTTAGGCACTTTGGGAAAATATATTGAATAAGTATTGTTATGGAACGGTAAATTTTAAAATATTTATATCTATAATTATTAATACATTTTAATATTGTATTAGACGATACTCGTTAATGCAATGACTATATTTACTAATTATTTTTTAAATGATTATATTTATAATTATGTTATAGATTTGACCTAATTTGTTGAGTTTCTCATCCACTTTTTCTATTTGATTTTCAGTAATAGTAAATAGGAAAAATTGCACAAACCACTCATAAGTCACGGTATTTGTAACGGTTATGTCTTAAACTTTTAATTTGAGCAATCAACCCCTAAAGTTTGAAAAGTGATGTAATTAATACCTTTAAATTATTTTTAGGAGATTTGAAAAAGATAAAATTGTCCAAAAAATATTTATGCTTTTTTTTTTCTCCCTTTAAATTAAAGCCTATAACGAAAGAAATTCACAACTTCTTAAATTTATAATGAAAAATTTGTAAATTATTAATTTTTTTAAATGTATCTATTTATTTATATTTAAAAATATTTGGTCCATAAATTTATCTCCAAACCACCATTGCTTCACCAAGTCTCATTCTTCCATCACCAAAACCCTAGTCCACAAAATTAATAATTATTTTACTTTTCAATTTATAATATATACACACATATTTTGTTTAAATTTGATTTATAATATTTTGTTTAACTCTATTTTCAATAATTGGTTTTAAAGACTCATTAAACTATATCTTTTCCTATTTTAGTTTTATTTTTATGTTTTTAATTAATTATTATTTCATTTCATTTAAGTGATAATTTTTTCTAAAACCCACTTTTTATGAAATTAATTTAATTTGTATCTATTTTAAACATTCATATTTCTTAAAAAATGTAATCACTTCAATATTAATTTGTTATTAAAATTTTTGGACTATTATTATTTCAATTATTAACTTTTTTTTTATTTATTATGATATTAAAAAGACTAATTAATTTACAAACAGACAAATTTATAAAATCTACTAGTTTATAAAATTTTCATTATAAATTTATAAGAGGTAAAAAGTTATGAAGTTCTCTAATTAAAGATTTTTAGAGAGAGAAAAGAATGACTAAATATTTTTTGGACAAATTTATCCTCTTCGCACATGTGCAAAACTCTTAAAATTAACTTATGGGTTAATTGCAACACTTTTTAAATTTTATGAGAAGTAAATTAATTAAGGGTTAATTGCAACACTTTGCAAACTTTATGGGAAGTGATTGCTCAAATTGACAGGTTAAGGACTTAATTGTTACAAATATCATACTTTAGTGGTGGTTTGTGCAATTTTTCATAGTAAATATATATATCTACTTCCAACGAAATTAAAAAAAAAACCAGATGTTTTTTAAAATAAATAAATAAACCTTATCTTATCTTATCTTACGCAGTTAAAATGTTAAAATAAAAATTATTTTTGGACTGTTTTTAATGCTATTTATCTAAAAAATATATTAATTAAAATATAATAACCATTAGGTCAAAAAAAAAAAAAATTAAACCTCATTATTTTATAAATTGATATCACTTTATTATTTCTCATATTTAAATATGTGATAAATGAAAAGTTTATAGCATGATAAGTTTTCATCTCTTTAATTTTTATAATTAAAATTTCAAAATTTATCTTAATTATATTTAATGATGAAGCTTAAAGATTTTGTAACTATCATCTTCTACCATTATAAATAAAACAATCTTCAACATTTTCCTTCAACCCATTTGAGTTTTTCTTATGTTTAGCTTCATTTTTCTTCTATTGCAATCTTTCTTTGTTTTTTTGTTGAATTATTTAATGTATCTAACTTTTTTTTTTTTTGTTGCAAGGTTAATTTTTTATTCTTTAACACAATATTTTGATCATTTGGAAACAAGAAAGCTTAGAGATATATACACTTCCATCTAAATGCGTGTATGCTTTAAGTTAAATTTATGAGTAATATTTCTTATATTTATATTTACCTTCTTTTTAATATCAATATTGTTGTTAAAAAATTATATTTTATAATCACGTTCAAAGTTTATAGGTAATACATACATATATTTACTTTTTCTTTTAAAAATTTCTCTCTACCATCTTAAAAATGTGTTTAAGTTAAAGATCCAAATTTGAGTATTTTGAATCTGGGGAAAAAATAAAATTTCATAATCATATATCTGTGATGTATATTTAAGCACAAATATAATGTACGTTTATTAAATGAATGAATGGTACGTGAAAGTTCTATATTTAATTATATAACATAATTTTAGAGGCATTTAAAATTTTTTAAAACTCTTAAATCATACAACTATATAAAAAGCTATCTTTTCATATTTCAACAAAAATTTGAGTTTTAATAATCATCGTATGTTTAGATGTCTCTCTTTCTCTCTCTCTCTCTTTTTTTTTTTTTTTTTATCATCAATACATTATTATTATTATTATTATTATTATTATTGATTATTTAATCTAACCTTTTTTTGTTCGTAGCAATTACATTCATCCTTACTAATTAAAAAAAAAATGTAGATGGAGAGATATGTAAAAATGAAGATGATATGTTGTGATTTGAAGTTATGCGTAATACAATGTAAAGTTGAAAGTATAGATATTCTTTCTAAACGCACATATTTATCATAGTTTATGAAATAAATATTAATTTTGTAACCTAGGTAAAGTTAAATTTAAATTAATTTATTTAGTAAAACTATATGTTTCGTTATTTAACATAAATAAATATATATTCGTCAATAATTTAAATATGTTGAGTTTTCAATTTCTCAATTTTTATCTAGATTTTTGGAGTTTTTTCTTTCAATTAGTTATGCTTTTTTTTTTTGAGTTAGTTTTTTTTTTTTTTTTTTTTTTTTTAAGTGTATCATCATTCACAAAAAAAATTGTGTAAAATGTAAATGGTTTTTTTTTATAATATAAAATAATATATAAAAATCAATTTTTTTGTGCATAGGATACTTTTATACTTCTAAATAGGTTTATCTATTAGTTATCGATTTCTTATTATTTTAATTATTATTAGTTAATATTATTATTCTCACTAAACAAATAAAAAAATCGGTATTATTAAAAATCTGTCTAATTCTAGAAAAAAAAAAACAATTCCTTATTTAATCTTTACCAATTTTTGACGTTATTACATTACTTAATAAATAATAAAACATTTAAGTTTAACTCTCCTACTTAAAAAAAAAATTATAAAAAAACTTTTCATCCATATTTATATCTAATAAACTCATTTAAATTTACTCATTTGTTTTTATATTCTACATTTTTTTCCTCATAACTAGAAAAGAATATGAAAAGTAAAAACATTTGAATTTTTTTTCTTCTGAACATTAATCTTATAACACCTATAATTATTTGAGTTCGAGACTGTACAACTTAAAAGCATATATTCAACATGTTTTTATATATATAAATATATATATATAATATATAATGCAACAACGATAGAAGAATTTGAACATATAACGTTATGAGATATCATGTCATTTAAATTCAACAATGAATAACATCAACAAGTTATGAAGAATGCCAATTGAGCAGAAAATAACACCTCATACAAACATCAAAAGTTATGAAGTATGCCAATTGAGCAGAAACTTGTAACCATGCTCCCAATGCAATCAACAAAATGACAGTTCTTTAATTTCCACCAAAAATAAATTACTTACAATAACCACTTTTGAAGGACAATGCATAATGTTGAAACCTGAAAAAGGAAATCACAATCCTCATTCAATATCCCCTAGTCATAATACTTTGTATTCAAATCCGGAATGGGAAATGAAAAATCAATATCAGAACAAATAATAGCAGAGAAAAGAATAGAGAAACTTGTATTCAATAATAAAAGAGGTTACATATATACAGACATTCCAAGGAAATCCTAACTACGAATGTGAAATTACTAAAAAGGACAAAACAAAAAACTCATAAGCCTTAACGCTCCCCCTCGAGCTATGCTCAGCTTGTTACAAAGATAATTCACTCAAACTCCACTCAACATTTTTGTAAATATATATCCTAACTGATATTATTCTTCACATTCGCAGTAGACACCAACCCTTGTTGTATTTTTTCACGAACAAAATAACAATTAATCTCGATATGTTTAGCTTGCTCATGAAACACTGGATTCGTGGACTGGCGGTAGAAGATAGAATGGTCTGATTTATTCTGTCATTCCAAATTTTCCAAACACAAATCATCTCCTTCTACATGATTAAAATCGAAACAGAAGTATAACATAGTTTCTCTTGTATCATTGTGCATATGATTCTCCTCAGAAACAACAAATAAAAGATATTAGTTCATAATACATGGAATCTAATCAATTAAATAATCACAACTAGACAAAGACAAGTCAAGCTCAAGTTGAAATATTTAGTTCAAATACAAACAACATTCATTCAGTAATCAATACTATACTAGGTTTTAAACTGACTTAGAGCACAAAAATTCATACTCAATTCTCTTTGATAAGAACAGGTTGATTGACAAGTCATAAACATGATATCTTACCATCCATTTCGACTCCAGGATTCTAGAAGCGCGATCGATCAATACCAAAAGAAGATGTATAGTATCAGAGACAAAGATCAATCAACGCCAAAAGATGTATAGTATTCGATAAACATGAGGTTTCATAGCAAAACTAATCGACATAGAGAGTAGATTATGTATCTTATAAATAGTGATGTCTCTCTTCATCTTTTCCTACATGCTTCTCAAGACAACGGGTTCCAAATGTATGCCTGAGACAGCGCGTTCATTTTTCTTTCTGTAATTACATTCTACCACGAGGGCAGATAGACTTTCTTTCTTGGGGCAATGACAGTTTTTTTTAAAAATAACAGGGAGTTGGAGCTTTTCTCCATTATACTCAGGGTCCACTTATATGTCCCTAGGTTGTGGCGCCAGAATACATCGGAGAGTAACGGTAGGTCTTGTACTTGGGACCTCGAAAAGAAGCATGCCCTCGGAGCCTGGGCTTTCATCCAATTGTGCTTCCCCTCAAGAACCATGATAGTTTCTGGTAGACAGATTTGAATCGTTTCAATCAAACTAGAATAATGTACATCTCATGTGCTTTCATCAGGTCGGTTATCGTTATTCCCTAATACAAATTATTCATCTCAATCATACTACGACCAGCATCTTTTTTTGGCTTCTCATTCGACATTTGAGATGATCTAGTTACTCCCTTCATTTTGTTTTCTTCCTCAATTTGATATTGCGTATAATCAGACAATCTCCCAGCAATGGCATATGTACTATAAAGGAGCATCGAATCCGTAGGGTGTTCATCATTTAAATCAACCAGCATTCTCATCACAGACTCTCCCAATTCAACATCTCCATATACCCTACAAGCTGCCAGCAGTGCACGCCATCCAGTAATATCGCCTTTGGAAGGTAAGCTCTTGATTAGGTTATGAGCTTCCTCCAACAACCCCGCACGACCAAGAAGATCGATAATACATCCATAGTGTTCAATCTTTGGTGTCATGCCATAGTCATACACCATTCTCTTGAAACATCTCAACCCTTCTACCAACGCGCCTCCATGACTACACGCATTCAAGACCGCCAAGAAAGTTACGTCATTCGGCCGAAAACCGTCCTCCTCCATCCTATACAAAGTTTCAATAGCCTTCTTCGTCCAGCCATGAGCCCCATAACTAGTTATCATGGTAGTCCAAGTCTTTATATCTTTATCCTTTATCTTACAGAAAATGTCAATTGCCTTGTCTAGGAACCCAAATTTAGCATACATATTAATTAAAGCTGTTCCAAGAACAGCATCTAGAATCAAATTTTCTTCCTCCACATAATTGCCAAGGTATTTACCTAAACTGACAGCATCAAAGGTAGCACAAGATGAGAGTAAACCTGCCAATGTGGATGAGTTGGGTTTCTGTCCTCCAATTTTCATGAGATGTAATGTAGCTATAGCTATTTCTAACATCCCATTTCTAGCATAGTTATCTATCAAACAGTTCCACAAAATAACATCCTTTTCAGAAACTTCATCAAATATCATCTGTCCTGATTCCAAATCTTTCAATTTTGCATACATATCAATCAAACACGTAACGACATTGAGATCGAAACATAAGCCGAATTTGATACATTGTCCATGAAGAACCATTCCATCCAAGGAACTCCCAACATTACCCACAGCAGAAGAAACGGTTAGTATTGTATTCACACCGGCTATCAAACCTTTCCTACACATTTGTCTAAAAAGATAAAAAACAGTAATGGGCTGAGATGCATGAAGATAACCACCCATCAAAGTATTCCACGAAACCAGATCATTTCTACGAGGAATTTCATCGAACAATTTACGGGCATCTCCAATTTGGCCACACGCAGAGTAAAAATGTAGAAGTATATTATAAACATGATTGAATAAACCATGCCCAGATCTATGAACAATCCCATGAATCCCCCGTCCAACATTCATAGCCAATTCTCGAGCACAAGCTTTCAGAATTGTTATGAAAGAAAACTCATCAGGCAAAAAGTCCTGATTCCTCAAGTCATTGAAAACAACAAAAGCTTGTTTTGAATCCTTGCAATTAGAATAGCCTCTGAGCATAGTATTAAACATAAACAGATTTGGGGTTCGTGTATACCTGAAAATAGAAGCTGCATACTTGATATCCAATATGGCAGAAGCAAGAAGTTTGCTTAATGTGAAAGGGACGAGGTCAAGAGCAGTCTTGACCATATAGCAATGAATTTGAGAGATTTCTGAAGTTCTATTGCATGATTTCAGTAGAAAAAGTAGTTTTTGATCGTTAGACGACATGGCTGAGATTTTTGGACCAAATGTTTAAAGTTCAACGCAGGCACAAGGTATGGGCTAAGCTCATGAACCTGGATTGCTTGAAGAGGTATTGAAGCTCACAAAAATGAATACACGATCCTCAGGCCGATCCCTGCAAATTCGGGCATTGAATGTCAGATGCGAACTCGATCAACTTCTATAGAAGATGAATAGCATAACAGCAAAACAGCAGGAGAGCGAATCGGAACGAAATTCAATCCCATTTTGCATGTAAATTTGAACAATGAAAAATAATTGGTTATGAACAATATAATCCTGAAGCAAATTAACTAAAAGAAACCAAGTGCCAAACCAACAAATATGCCAACGATAACTAGATCAGCTTGATGACCCATTCTTTAGCCTCTTATTATATTCAATCTTAGAAAACATCTTCCACAATGATAACAGAAGGTTAACTGTGCATCTTGTAAAAATGCTATGGAACACCCTAGTCAATATTCAAGAAGGATGATGAACTTTGCAAACAATGTTAAAAAAAAACGGAATCAACAATTAAGAAAGTAAATAAAGAACGCAAGACAAGAACATTGATATTTACATGATCCACTAATGGTATAATATTAGCTATGTCCAGTGATAGAGGAGAGAACTGTTTTATAGATGTGAGAGTACAAAATAGTTGGTCAAACTAGGGCTACGGTTTTGATAGAGTTTATACATGGGAAACTTACCAAACTAGTCAAATCTAGAAAATAATTACAAATATGACCACTTAAAAAAAAAAAAAAAAGTAGATGTAGTAATTGTATTAATGAATATTGTCTCGTTCTTTCTTATAATACAATATTTAGAATACAATATTAAAACATATTAATGACTAATTATGCAAATATTTTAAAATTTGCCTACATTTGTAATCATTTTGTGAGAATAGCTTATACAATACAATTTCCCTTTAAATATCTTATAAAATCTATTAAGACAACCAAAAGTCTTAACATACACTAGAGAACTATAACATACACAAGAGAACTATGAAAATTATACGATACACTAGAATACTATATTGATATATTAGGTTATAATTTCATAGGTTTAGCCTTACGAGAGGGCTAAGACTCTCCCAATAGCCTTTCGAGAGGGCTATGTCTCTCACACCAAAGTCTTTGCCAAGACAATGATACAATAATATTTTCCTCCCTTCTAAAAACCCAAACTCCCATATTTATACAAAGACACTAATGAATATTTACTATTATACCCTTACATATATTACACACATATTCCCATCCTACCTTTGGTACTCCAACAAAGTCCTTATACAACATTTAGCCTGCTCAAATACATAAACATAAATCAAATTACATATTTTGTTTAGGTTTCCGAGGCGTTGCCCCGAGCCCCCACCTGGTTCTCCGCCCTTGAATCACAACTCGCAGATCAGGTGGAAGACTCGTGACTAAGTAATCGTGGAGCATGATAGTTCAATGCATATCTCAACAAACAATATACAAGAAATATGCTGTATCACACTGAAAAAGGCCAAATCACTCATCTTATCCTATAATATTGTCCTAAGCTTTAATTGCATTCTGTGCCTCATAGGCTACGTAAGCCATAAATCTATTCTTTTTTTTTAATCATCCAAAGAAGTTGCTACACGCTAATTCATTACTCCACAAAGATTAAGAAACTACATAGAATGATGAACATTTGGAGTGTGAAATCAGACTGTCGTAGAACAAATCATAGCTGATAACTCAACTGCATAAAGTTTGTATTCATGATCCAAAGTTCATGAGTTCAAATCTCTAAACCCAAAAGTGTACAAATAAATTAAAAGGCAAATCATATTGTCCACTTTGGGAATCACCCTTCAAAATTTGAAGATAAAGTAAAGTTTCAAGTTAGAGATAAAAATGTTTGTGTAATCATATTACTTCACGTTTCTCTGATTATATATGTGTTTTGGTAGATCCCGTGCTAGGGCCCTGACTGAGTTTAGCGACTCACCCTTTCCATTGTAGAATCTCTCCAGTTACTCACAGGTTGAAGTGGGATGACTGAGCTGAAGCTTATGTGACCATGGGCAAGCTACATTAGTGTTTAGGAGTTTTTGTTTAAAGTTTATTACTGGTTTCTTATTTAAGTGCACGAACCTTGATTTTGAGACATGTTAGTATAGGTTTTGAATATTTTATTGTTTTCTAGGTACCCTTGAACTCAATTTTATAGTTTGAAGTTATTTCAGTAAATGCAAAGTTTTTGATAACATGTCTCTGTATGTTTTATAACTGATTATACATGCATAAGAAGTTAAGGCCCCAGGTTTGACTCGATGTTGGATCGGGTTCTTATAGTTGGTATCCGAGCACAAAGTCACTGATTATATAGACTGACTTACCTCGTAAGTCGTTTTGAGTCTCATGGTTCACAATTTCTCGGTTTCCATCAGGTATATAGTAAGGGTTGAGTTTTAAGAGCATGAATAATTGTTATGATATTTTGTGATTATCTGATTCTTGTAAGATTTATGCTTATTGTCTTATGATATTGTTAAATCTTGAGTATAAGCCTAAGAGACCATTAGAGTAAAGTAGAACTTAGAGATTTAAGTCTATGATTGCAGACTTGGAAAATGTCTGATAGAGTTACGAGAAGTTCTACTAGTGGAGGTCGTAGAGGAGGAAGCCGAGGTGAAGGAATACCACATATTCCTAGAAGGACTAGATCGTCTAATCAGCAAGTTCAGCAGCCATAAGCCACTGAGGGAGGTATGTCAGTAATTCTTAGGTAAGTGTGGAAGCCATGACTGCAATTCAGGCAATGATTCAATGAGCCATTCAGGGAACAAGACAAGCAGAGTCAGTAGTCCCTCAAACTGAGAATAATCCTGAAGTGAGTTCAACATCGTGTTCTATCATGGCAGCATGTAGTACCGCGTCAGCTCCAGTGACAGCTTCTACACAACCTACTAAAGCAGTTTAGGAGCAAAGAATTTCGGAAGTTCGGTTCTAAAGACTTTGACATAGTGTCAAAGAACTCGATGGATACGAACGAGTGGCTGTCTCACATGGAGACAATGTTCCATCATATGGAGTGTCTTGCGAGACAACAAGTTAAGTGTGTTGTGTTCGCTCTGCAAGAAAAGGCCAAAGCATGGTATATGCAAGAAATAAAAAAGACGACCAACTGACTCTGCATCTCTGACTTGGGACGAGTTCAAAAGGTTGTTCTAGACATGTACTACGCTAGTGCCGATAAGAATGAGGATCATATGTACATCTCATATATTTTTTATGTACATTATATGAAAAGTAATTTGTTGAGTATGAGACAGTTGGTCGTAAATGGTTATATATGTGATGCACATCTTTGAAAATCAACTCTCAATTTTTGATAAAGAAGTAATTTAATCTTTAAAACATTTTCATCAAAAAATCGTTTGTTTTCAGTAGATTTTAATAGGTAGTATATTAATTTGTTGGACATATACCCACTAGGAGTCTTCCTAACGGAATGAAGACTACAAATTAATGTGACAGATAGATCTCAAACTTGAGATTTTAAAGGAGAATACCTTCAGATCCAAAGTCATTAACAAACTACGTCATCCCTTGTATTTGTGCAATTTATTTTAAGGCCACAAAGTAGTGCAATTTATTTTTAGACTTGCAATTTGTCTATAAATATTGTTGAAGAAAAAGAATAAAATAATGGTGAGTCATGCTGTTAAAAATTATCTGCATATTTTCTCTTCCCATATTTCTTCAGTTTAATTAAGTTTCCTACACAAATTTATAATTTACCATAATAATAATAATAACATTTTCATTTTTTTTAAGCTTGGTATTTTCTTCCTTCTTCATTAGTCAAATGCAACACTTTTTCAAAGATTCATAATTCACCAAAAACTTGATCATGATTAGTAAACTTGTTCTGAAAAACATCAACACTCTGATCAGTTCATACTATTTTGAAGTTGTCCTTGCTAAGCAAAAGGACTTGCAAAGAGCTTAATTTGTTCCATTGAAGTTCTAAGATAGTGAGATTAATGTGCTTGTTTGAGAAAATTACATTTTTAGTCCCTAGATTTGAATTTGAGTTCAGTTTCGTCTCTATTTTTCAAAATTGAACATTTTTACACCTAACATTTCAATAATGTTCACTTTTAATTCCTAAGTTTAGAGTCTAGTTTAAGTTTGATTCATATATTTTGAAATTGAACACTTTTATCCATGACATTTCAATAATAGTCACTTTATTTATGGTGTGTTTTTTTAGTTTATTTTTATTTTTGTTTAAAATTAAAAAAAAAAAATTCACGTCATAATAGAATAATCAATTTATCAATATATTAGAATTTAAAATTAATCTAATCAATATTATATTATATCTTTAACGATTTTGTTATCTCAATAAATAAGTAGAACATTATTAAAAAATTTATTTCATCAAAAAAAATTAATAAATACATTTTCTCTTATTTATTTATCTTTTAGTACAAAATTTAATATAAATCAATAGAAAAATATATTATTAACATTAAGTTTTGGGTCTAATTTCTATTTTGTCTCTATATTTTAAAATTAAAAAAAAAAAAAAAACTATCCTTGAATTTCAATAATGTTCAATTTTAATCATGGAGATAATAAAACTGTTAGTTACATAATATATTGTTGAATAAAATAACAACTAGACTAATTTTAAATATGAAATGATTATTTTAATTTTGACATGAATTTAATTATTAAAAGAAAAGAGTATAGAAGTAAATTAAAAAACACACTAAAAACGAGCATTATTGAAATGTGATAAGTAAAAATGTTCAATTTTAAAGTATAGAGATTATAGTGCAACTAGACTTCAAACTTACGGACCAAAAGTGAATATTATTAAAATGTTATGGGTAAAAAATGTTTAATAATTTTGAAACACAAGGACAAAAAATGAGCATGATTGAAACCTCAAGGATAAAAATATTATTTTTAAAAGATAGGAACCAAACTCAAACTAAACTGAAAATTAGGGACAACAAAAAAAAAAAATTCTTTTTTTTTTTCAACTTTTGATTTAGGTAACAAAAATGAAAGAAAAAGAAAAATGCAGAGTTTTAAAATAAAGAAGAAGATAAACGATATTTGTTATATTTATATAAATTTGTTTTGCCACCCACATCACATTTTTAACCTGATTTTAATTTCAAAAACTATTTTAAAACATTTTTGAAAAGTCTAATCACCAATAGTGAACATTTAAAAGTTTAAATATCGTAACCCATTGGGTATTTCTTTGAATGAATGAATTATATTTTTCATCTCAAAAAAAAAAAAAAAAGTTTAAATATCAATATTAAGTAAACATGAACATTTATGAACTAAAATTGAAAATTTCAAAGTTGAAAGACTAAAATACAACTAACCTAAATGATTTTTAGTTCGATTTAATAATTATTTGAATTTTGAAATTTATATTTATATTTACTAAATTCTTTACATACAGTTTAACGTAGTTTCATCCTCTCTTTCGTTTGTAGGTTAATTCTAATCAAATTTCATAAAGCAAAACAATTATTTAGAAGCAATTTTTATTAACTTTCAAATATTAGTTTAGCTTTTAAAAACACACAAAAAAGCTAAAAATTTAAAATAATGAAAACCTCCTCACCAAAAACAAGAAAACAAAATTGTATTTTAACACTTTTTTTTCTTCTCTTTTTGTAGAAAAATATAAATCAACTTTGGTTCATTAAAAAAATCCCATTTAAATAGATATTTATAAAAACAAAATATTTTATCTAAAGATTAAGTTGGTAGGAAAGGAAAATAAAAAAAAATTAAAAAATAAAATGAGAAAAGTGGACGAAGAATATATTATACATTTTACTTTTGAGTAAAAGATTAATGGACTCGTACCACAAATCTAACGGTTATTTATATTAACTAATGACAACAAAACTATATTTCGATAATTTTGAGTACAATGATTCAATTACTTATGAATCATATTTATAAACGTCTTTACAAATTTTAGAAGATCAGCCATAAAAACGGTATTCAGATTTTTTTTTTTTTTTTTCTTTTAGAAAATACACTCCAATACTTACCATAGACAATATAACAAAAAAAAAAAAAAAAAAAAAAAAAATCTACACAACAAGAGAGAAAACTCAAAGGAATGAAAAGACACTCTTAAATCCAACAAAAGGATCTACTTCCCTGGTATTGGTGGCAGTTTCCAGAGAGCAGCAATTCTTTTTGGTTTCTACACGTGGACTCTGCTGCTGACGTGGCCGCTTGTTTTCCTTCATCATGGAGATATCAAAAGACAGCATTTTCATGGATGCCACGTCAGCATCTGCTGAAGCATTGGAATTTCTTGAACCCTGATTAGACGATTTGCTGTATGCATCTTCTGCCGTGTTCACACTGTATTGGGATATTACTGGAAAATTGTTAGCTTTTCTTTTTATATGATCAAATATGGTTTCCTCCTTTACGGTGATTCTGCTTTCTTCTGCCCGAACGCCAAATTTCCCTGCATTTTTTTTCTTGGCTGTCGTTAGATTTTGCTTATAACAAAGGATAAATATATTACGTTAAACCAAACAATAACCTAAAACAGCGCAGCAAATCAACCTTAGTGAGTCCTCTATCTCAGTCTACTCCATTGTAGCCCCTACCAATAAAACACTCTCCAGTCACAGCCAGGCCCAACTAACTTCCCCCTTGAATTACTCTTTTACCCCTCTTATAAGTCTGAATAATAGGAGGCCTTGCATTACCTACCGGGGTGAGACACACCTTGTCCTCAAGGTGAAAGTGAGGAAATTGGGACTTTGATGTTCTCCGCTGCCTTCCACTGTGCTTCACACGGTTGTTCGTTTTGTCTCTTGACTAACCAATCTTCTCTGTTCTTCTCAACGTTCCAACGAATCCCAAGGACTGCTTTCGGTTGTGTGGGTGCTTAGTAATTCTCGGAGATATCGGCTTGGTGCCATGAATCACTGTGTCACTGCCCACTTTTTTCTTAAGTTGAGAGACATGAAATACATCGTGAATGCTAGTGTTCACGGGTAGTTGAAGCCGATAGGCTGCCTCTCCTATTTTCTCAAGAACCTGAAATGGCCCAAATTTTTTTGGTGAAAGTTCTTCATTACGTCAGGTAGCTACGGTTCTCTGGTGGTATGGTCGTAATTTTAAGTATACCCAATCTCCCACTTAGAGGTCTATCTCCCGCCTCTTTCCATCTGCAAACTTCTTCATCCGCTCTTGAGCTATGTTTAACAGATGCTTGAGGGCGTCGAGGGCCAAATCCCGTTCGACAAGTTGTTGTTCTACTGAACCTCCGAACGTCTCCGTAAGAAATCAAAGGCGGTGGCGATCGACCATATACAACTGAAAAAAGGGTCGTATTAATGGAGATGCGGTATGGTATTGTTATTACTCAACGTCCATCAGGTTTTTTAATAATATCAACATCCATCAGGTTTGGTATTGTTATTACTCGAGCCTCCACATCCGAGACAACCCGTGATAAAGCGTCAGCCGATTTGTTTAGTTGCCCTGGGTTGTATTTAACTTCAAAGTCAAATCCCAACAACTTAGTTAACCAACGTTGATACACCGGTTGGACTTCTCGTTGGTCTAATACGTGTAGTAAAGCTCGGTGATCCGTAAGAACGATAAATTTCTGACCCAGCAAATAATGTCGCCACTTCTGCACTGCTAGCACAACTACCATTAATTCTCTTTCATAAATAGATTTTCCCCTTGCCCGGTTCGACAATGCTTGACTAAAGAAGCCAATTGGTCTCTTGTTCTGAGACAAAACTGCTCCCAGTCCCATGCCCGATGCATCTGTCTCGATAACAAAAGGGATACTGAAATCGGGTTGTGCCATCACTGGTAATCTAATCATAGCTTGGCGTAGAGTTTCATAAGCTTGGTAGTGTCCGTATTCCAACTGAATGCATCTTTCTTCAACAATTGAGTCCGAGGGTGAGCAATCATTCCATGATTTTGGACAAACCGTCTATAATATCCAGTGAGGCCCAAGAAACCCCAAAGTTCCTTCACGTTTCTAGAATTGGACCTTAGCTTCATCCGCTTCTACACCTCTCTTGGAGATGCAGTGTCCCAGATAATCTATTTTTTCTTGGGCAAAAACACACTTTTTCCATTAGCATATAATCTATGATCACGCAATAAACTAAACACGATTTGCAAATGTTCCAAATGAGTGTCATAATCTGCACTGTAGATTAAAATATCGTAAAAAAAACCAATATGGATTTTCGAAGGTATGGTTGAAAAACCTGATTCATCGGTGCTTGAAATGTTGTTGGTGCGTTTGTTAGACCAAACGACATCACCAAAAATTCGTAATGGCCTTCGTGGATTTGAAACTCGGTTTTACTCACATCCCTCGATCTCATCCGAATTTGGTGTTAACATGACTTTAAATCCAATTTCGAATAGATGCGTCATCCGTATAACTCATCCAACAATTCGTCTATAAGCGGTATTGGAAACTTGTCCGGTGTCGTTGCTTGATTTAACATTCGATAATCAACGCAAAACTGCCATCCTCCATCTTTTTTTTAACTAACAGAATCGAGCTGGAGAATGGACTGTTACTTGTCGTATTATTCCGGTAGCTAACATTTCCCGAATGAGACGTACAATCTCGAATTTCTGTGCATGGGCATAGCGGTGCGGTCAAACATTAATTGGCAGCTGGCCTTTCTTCAAAATAATTTGATGGTCAATTTCCCATTTAGGGGGGGGGGGGGGGGGTTCCTCGACAGTTTGGAAAATGTCGGAATAGTCCTGAATCAAAGTGCACCTACCCCACAGTTGTTCGGTTCTATCGTATCCTGTACGTTCAAACTGCTTAGTTCAACAAAAAATTTGTGATCAGTCGGTGCCCAAGTTTTAGTCATAAACTTGAGTGTTACCTCGACCTTAGTTAGCGATGGGTCTCCTTTTATTATTACAGGTGTTCCCTTATCCTCGAAAGTCATTGTTAACACTGCCCAATCCACCCTCATTCGTCCCATGGTTCTCAGCCATTGCATCCCTAAGATGATATCGATTCCGGCTAATTCAAGAGGTAAGAAATCTTCTTGCACTGTCAACTCCGATAAGGTCACTACCACTGCTTTATAGACCCTCTGCTTTCATGGCTACCTCACTCCCGAGAACGATCCCGTAGTGTTTTGTTTTCAAAATTGGAATAAGTAATTAATCAACTAACCTTTGTGAGATGAAGTTGTGGGTGGCACCACAATCAATTAAAACCACGACTCCAGTGTCTCCCATGACTCCCAAAACCTTCATTGTACCAGGTGTTGAGAATCCGACCACTGATTTCAAATCCAACTCGACAAGATCCCACACTACAGCATCTTCGATCACCTCTTCTTTTTGAGTTGGTGACTCTCCAGCTTCTTCGATCACCTCTTCTTTTTGAGTTGGTGACTCTCCTTGTATTATTTCTAACTCTTCCATCCCCTGAACAAGCATTACCTTCAGTTCTCGAAAATCTCTTCTTTTTCATCTATGATCTTTAGTATTTTTTCGTCACATTTAAAGCATAAACCCTAATCCCTTTGCACCTCGAATTCTGCATCCGAAAAATGACGGGTCAATTTTTCTATTTGTGTTCCTCCCCGGTCGGGAATTGTTATGGCGCGATAATGTTGTCCCTCGACGGCTCTCGCAAATTGGGTTTTGGTCTGAGTCGCGAATGCTGGTTTGGGTGGGTGGTGTGGGCTGCCACCGGGTTGGGCTTAAGCGACTGAATTACAGTGGCCTATTGACCCTCCTGACTCGGCCTAAATTCGAAATACCCATTTGATCTCAAAAGCGACATTTCTCTTTCCTCGATTAGTTGAGCTTGCCTGACTGTCTCTTCCAATCCCACCGGTTGCCTATTGATTACTACTGCCCTAATTGTTGGGTGAAGTCCCTAAAGAAACGTATTTTCCATGACTTTGAGCTCTAAGGGTGTCGAATAGGTCACAAACTCGGCAATGTATTCATCAATCGTTCCATCTTGAATTATCGAAAGAAACCTCTTGCATTAGCTTCCCTCCTGTGTTGGTCGAAATCTACTAAATAACCGCGTCTTACGATCTTCCTAGTGTTTGAACTTCCAGCGTTTTTTCACGCTTTGGTACCAATCTACCACTGCTTGTTCGAAACTGATGATTGATACGATAATCTTCTCATAATCGGATAACCGATGGAAGTCAAAGTAACGCTCAGCTCGAAATAACCACGCATCTGGGTTAGTTCCATCGAAAATCGACATTTCCAAGCGTTTGAGCTTGCTCCAGTTAGTTCCGCTTGCCTCCTTCTTACCCAGAGAACTATCTCCCTCGGTTACTTGCGTTTTCTTTGAATCCCCTTCTTCAACCATCACTCACTACAGCTTCTGGTTGGATCCGACGGGAACCTCGGTTCCCCCTCCACCACGGCTCATTACCGTTTTTGTAATTACATTTGTTAACCGATCGATGGAATTTTCTAGGTCGGCAATCGTTTTGCGTAATTCCTCGTGTCGTCGCTCTTGCAGATTCATCCTCTCTTCCATTTAGCCATTTTTCGCATTCGTCCCAGATTTTCGTGCTCTGATACCAAATTGTTAGGTATCTCAACCTCAACCCTACAAAACAATCGAAAGAGACCAAACAATAACCTAAAACAGAGCAAATCAACCTTAGTGAGTTCTCTATCCACCAAGGAGGTTATATATTGACAATTTGCTACACAAGAAACAAGAACACAAGAAGAAGAATAGAAAAGGATAAATTCCCAGCAAGATTTAAGAGATGCTGCTAATCTCTCCCTCAACTACAGTCTACTCCATTGTAAAAACTGCCCTACACTCCCATCTACAAATAAAACACTCTCCACTCACAGCTAGACCCAACTAACTTCTCCCTTGAATTACTCTTTTACCACTTGTCTTATAAGTATGAATAATTGGAGGCCTTACATGTTATATATGATTCTTACGATACAGTATTTAAATTATTAACAAATATTAGAATTTAATAGGGTAATTGTTAAGGATTTGTTAAAAGATGTTTTGTGATTTGATATAGTATCTGTTATATACATTCATGAAAAGTTAAAAGGAAAACTTTAAACTTTTCTCAAAATTTCTCATGATATCCAAGTCAGACGTCTCAAATTTACCATAAATATATATATAAATTGGATATTTTGATTGAAATGGCAGTCATGGACGCACCAGTGAATTCCAAATTAGTTTCAAATCAGTTAGGTTGAAACTTCAAATGTTAAATAGTGACTAATATGACTAGTATTAAGTTAAATTATCAGTTTAGTCCCACTTTTAGAATTGCATCTAGTTGCTTTGAACTTTGAAAAATGTCAAGTAGGTCCTAAGATTTTTGTTAATACAACAAATGTGAGTTTGAATGGATATGAACCTCAATCCTCAAGAGAAGGCATACATGTCATTTTGATGAATAATGAGAAAAACTTGCTTCTTATTGATAAAGAAACAAATCCCCTTAACGTATATGTGGCACTTGTTGATGTCACAATAAATATATATATATATATATATATATATATATATATATATATTTGAAATATTATTGAAACAAAAAATTTGTTGCACACAATGTTACAACGTGTGTACTGAGGAAAGCTTGCTTTCTTATTTACGAAGAGACAAGTTTTTCTCGTAATTTATTCAATTTTTAACTTTTGTCATCAACAAAACATACTATTTATAGTATAATGTATTATTTAAATGTCACGAATTTAAATCTCTCTATCCCTAAATGTTGTTGAATTAAAATGAAAAAAAAAAAAAAAATTTGCAATGAACTATCAATTTTGTATTTATATTGCATGGACTTTATTATTATTATTTTTTTTAAATTTATGTACAAAGATGTCAAATTAAATTTTAGGATTCTGGGCATAAAATTCAACTTTATATATAAAATAGATGATTTAATTTTTAAAATTTTGAAATGTCAAAGATTTATTAGACACAAAAGTATGAAAATTAAAAAAAAAAAATTCAGAAACCTTTCAAGTTCAAAATTCAAAATTTAAAAATCCATCGAACACTTGTTAAATTCCTATTTTTTAGACACAAACTTAAAACTTGTGATTTTACCAAAACCTTGTACCCAAATCAAACCTTTCAATTATAGACTGTAAAAACTAAATAAATACATACCTTTGTCATCACCATCCATGAAATATGGTCCAGAGGTGACGTGGTTTTGTAGGGCCAGAAATTCATTTCCTACTTCCTTTCCCAGAAATTCATTTCTCTGTTTCTCTTCCAAAGCTTCAACCTGAAATTCTAGCTGCGGCTGCATAATACTAGTACTGAAACTATATGCCTCAGGTGGTGGTGAATAAGCAGTACTATTTTTTGAAGTAGCCAACAACACAGAGAAGCTTTTGGCTTTCTCACGTATGTGGTCAAATACAGTTCGTTCAGTGATGATTTTGCATTCATCTTCGTCGTTAAAGATTGTTGCAGGGTCAGCTGTGATCATTTATAAGTTACTTTTTTGAAATAATCTAAAGGGAGAAAATATATTACAAAGTAAACGAGTTTCGTTCTGGACTCTTGGGACTTTACGTACCTTCCTCGAACTCTTCGTCTAGGAGGTCGAAACTTGGCCTGAAATTTTTATTTGTTTGCAAGAAAATGAGCAAAAAGGATTAAAACCTACCACCAAATTTAAAAGATATGGTTTTAGTATGTAATTGTTTATATATGTTTGAGTGAGAATAGATCAACGAGCATCTAAATATAAAAAATCACGAAGTTGATGGTTCAAAAATTTGTAGTAAATAGCAAATTGTAACGTAATTTATTAAAGAACTTCACTTACCAATCAATTTCACTTTCTATCCATTTTGCTTATTTCACTTGATGAAATTTATCATTTTTGTGATTATCACTTAAAACAATCGAATGAGTTTTTGCTATATATATGTGTGTGTGTTTTTTTCTAAAATTTTGATAGCTGTGGATTTTTTTTTTCCCTTTTTTGCTACTATAAAAAATCTCTTATTCTTAAAGAGAGAACTTTCAATGTATTGTAGGGAAGCATAAAGCATAAAACACAAATAATTTTCGCTTTTCTTTTAATAATTTTTATTAAAAAAAAAATATGTGGCACCAAATATTGCCTTAGACTTGAAAATTTTCTCGATTTTAAACATTCCTTGATTTAAATTTGAAAAATAAGTCATCAAAATTTTTTTTTATTCAACAACATTTGGAAAATAAGAATTCAAACTTCTAATCTCATAGTTAATATACGGTACAAGATGCTACTAGACCACTACTTTTGTTGCAAGTCAACAAGAACTTAATTCAACTAAAGCATGTATAAACTAATAACTAAGATATCATAAATTCAAATTCTCCGACCAAGTTTTGATGAGTTAAAAAATAAAATTTGAAACTAAAAATAAAAAATATTATTTTAGTTAATATAAGTTTGTTCTATTTTAGAAAATTAACCCTCAAATATTCTATTTTGATTTTTGTACTTGAAAAAAATTAAAATTAATCGTTACAATAAATTTATAGTTAATTTTAATCAAAGTTATTCAATAATATTAATATTTTATAGTGAAAAAAATAAATTAGATTAATTTTTAAGAAAATTTAATCAAAAACTTATCATTAGAACAATTTTAAACATGACCAAACAAAATAAACATTAGCACCAAAATCTAATTTTAACGAACCATGAACTATAGAACAGGGCCATATTTTCAGTTATGGGAGAAGATCACTTACATGGAATCTAGTAACGAGTTGGAGTCGCCAGATTTGGGCAGCTCTTTCACTGTAGCTTGTGGTAGAGGTTCACTGTCGTCGTCTATTATGTATACTTCCTCTGGTGGAGGAAAGGAGGGCGGAATTTTTCCCCATTTGCTTCTCGAGTTCGAATTTCGATCCAGTAGTTGAAGTTTTCGGTGAAGATCAATGCCAACTACATGAAGAAGAAAAAACAACATTATAAATCTATCCAAAGGCACTAAGATTTTGTGAACTTCTAAAACAGCATAAATTCTTACTGTATTCATCAAAAATGAGGTCAGCTTTAATCGTCGACTTTCCTTGTTGAGGATGTGAGACAAGGACAACTGTACTGTAGGGGCTGCAAAGAGAGCAAAATAGTCGAGCATGACGATGTTGTAGTTATTATTGTTTTGTCTAATTATTATCAGGCAATATTTATTAGATGGTCTGGACATCATCTCATAATTAATTGGATGCAAGAGGAGTATCCCACCTATCTTATATATGTTCGGAGAAGATGGTGCCTCTTTTGGGTTTCATCAATCTTAGATCAAATCTCAACTTTAATTTTATTAAACCGAGGCTTAATGTGTTATGATATCATATTAGATGGTGGGGATATCCATCTCAAAATCAATTAGCAGCGAGAGGAATAGTCCACTTATCTTGTAAATATTTTAAGAACTCTACTTTTCTAACGTGAGACAATATCATGAGACAGTTGTAAGATACTCAATAATATTTGCACAAAGGGTTGACTTTTCTATTAAAAGGTCAATATGGGATAAGGAAGTGTTTACCCTCTCAAAATGGAATTGGAAAAGAACAGCAATCCTCAAAATAGGATCAATGAAAACTACCCATTATATGACATATAAAAATAAGAAAACTTAATGAGCTACAAGATGATGAGGCTCAAGTACCTGGAGAATTCATCTATTCTGCTGCACCAAAAAAAAAAAAAAAGTTAAACAGAGTACTTAAATCCACACGAAAGGAAGTTTCAACCCAAAAAAATAGTAAAACTTTAAAGGGTAAATTATAAATTCAGTCTCTATGATTTAAGAAAAGTTAGACTTCAGACCTTTCGTTCCTATTGTTTGAAAAATAGAAGAAGACCTTAGTTTTAAAAAACTAGAAATCGGTCCCTAGAATACAAGGCCATTTCTACAAACAAAATGTCAGAGTAGCTGATTGATCGTGTTAGAAAAAATCAAACTAGCATTAGTTTAGTTTCGAATCCATCCATATTGAGCCATGTAAAAACTCTAAATCACCATGGATGGAATCCATCAACGGTTACGTATCTCAGAGCCTTCTTGACCACTCCATGTTAGTTTTTGCTCAAATTTAATTCTAACTTTTCTTAAACTCACATACTTAATTCTACTTTTTCAAGCTATAAAAACAAAATTCTAATTTTTCTCAAATTATAGGGATTGAACTAAGTTTTTCAAACCATAAAAAATAAATTAGACTAAAATATCATTTTAGTCCTGAACTTTTAAAAGTCTAATTTTAGCTTCTCAACTTTCATAATAGCTTAAAATTGAACCCTACTTCCGTTAAAATAGATGATTTTTTTCTAAATTAATAGTATTTCTCTCTCCTTTTCTTTCTCAGCTCTTTTCTGTCCTCATATAAATTTCAAATCAACCCAATTTTCTAATACCCAAAACTCAACCTTTACCCCTTTTCTCGATAAAATCCACTCCCAGTCTTTTGCTTAAATTTATAAATCAAAGTTTCGATACTAATCACCTTATTTTCTCATGGAAGAGAATCTGGTTATCTTCTTCTAAGCCAACAATCTGCAAAACAGAGTTCTCTGTTGCAATTACCAATTGCTAGTGAAAAATAGAAATAGATACTAAATTCAACCCACCATATCGGCGTAATGTCGTTTACTTGGTCGGTAAGATTGGGGCATTCTAGTTAATGTTACGACGAGCTTGGCTTTCCCTTGTCTGGGGCATTCAGCTTCCTCCAGCTTCAGGTCCACTTCCGGTGGTAAAGATGATAATGACTCCTTGATATGATTCCCAAATGGGTACTTCCTGCCAGTAACTATCTCTATCTTCCTTGGATCAGCTTCAGCAAGTGCCCCAAATGATTTGATTCCCATAGAATGCAACGCCTGAAAATAAAAATCCAATGCATAGATTTAAGCGTTTAAGTTAATTGATGTGATTTAACATGATACAACGTAGTATCAGATCAAAAGGTCCTAAGTTCGAACTCTTGTTGAGTGGCTTCATCCCAAATTATTAATGATTTTCACTTAATGAGTATTCTCCAAATTTCCAAGCGCAAAAGTGAGTAGGAATGAAGGTTGATGTAATTAAATCTACTCCAACCCGTAAAGTTAAAACTTTTGAAGTTAAAATTTTGAGTTGATTAGTGATTTAAAATGATTCAAATATTTGAAAGGATTCAGAGAATGCATAAAGGAGTTTCACCAAGAACCTAACGAACAAATTTCAAAGAAAAGGTTAAGCACAAACCTTAGCAGTCACCATTCCAATGCCAGGTAGTTGTTTGAGCAAAAAGGGACTGTCATCCCAGAGTTTCTGATATAAAGATTTTGCTAGAAGCATCGAGTTGAAGGTTCCTTTGTAGTTCTTTTTGTATATAAAATATTCTTTCATGCATTTGGCAATTCTGCCTCCATTTGAGCAAATAGAATTCATGTCCTGGGGGATACCCGTTGTAATGACTTCTTTTCAAGCACAATATGATTTGAAAACTTACTAGATTTATAAAAAAATGAACCTGACTGAGGGATAAATCATGAATTGAAGGATCACCGGTCAAGCAATCGTTTGCTAAAATAAATATTTTCTCTTCTCTCGTCTGTATACGCTTTTTCTTCTTCCCCCTCTCATCCATGATGTGAAAACGCAGCCTCCCATCTTTATCATTGTTTACATCATTAAGAAACTTCTTCTCGGTGCGCCTAAGCTGGATCCCTTCAGTTCCTCAAATTGTTCATTTTCTCCTTCATTTGAGTTATGAACAACGAGCAATATTATGGTTAAAGGTCAGAGGCACATACAAGCGATTTCTTCGGCATGACAGATGATGTGTAGCGCCTCCTCTAGACTGCAATTTTCAGGGGCATGCATAATGTGTTTCATGGTATCAAACTTCAAATAGTATTTTGTCATCAACCTCCCAGGATCTGCCAATCGAAAGATAAGGAAATAAGGTAGTATTATTTCATTCAATAATAGAGAATAGTTGATGTTGTTACTCCCTACAGTTTACCTAGTGGCTTCAAGAGAAAGCCATCTTCATCCATCCAAATCAACTGATGTCGAGATAATTCATTTACTTTCAGAATGCAAATGTCTGATCGTAAAATACAATAGATTATATATAGTTTTTGAGAAGTGCATATGGAAGGTTAAGTGAAAAATAACTATCACAATTTAAACAAATTTAAACCATAGAGAAGGAGATAGTACCTTCCAGGTGCTTCTCCGTAGTATGATTAGAAATTCCATTTCTGATTGCATATTTCTGAGGGTTCTAGCTAGCAAATAAATTTGTAACAAATTAAAAATCCGTTATGATAAAAACTAAAGTATTTGAACTATATAATCAAAAGAATGGCTTGTAAAAACATACGAACCTTTTTCATTCTAACGTATAAATACGAACATTTCATCCATTCAATTGCCTTTACTATGTCTGGGATGGTCATTTGAACAATCTCCGCAGTTAAATGCTCCGTCACACACGAAAGCAATCTAAAGTTGGAAGAGTATATGTAAAACATAACATTTGAAGTGTTCCATATAACAAGTATACTGAATTATGAATTAAATACGTACTGCGATTCCACAATTTCACATCCATTCAGGAGATTCTCATATAAATGGACCTAAGATGAAGTAAGAAAAGATATTGTTGAAAACAATTTCTTATAGCAATAAGAAAACCCAATGCTTAAACCAATTAATTCTGTGAACTACCAAGTGAAGAAAGAAAATGAGAGAAATGAAACTAGATATCGTGGCATTACTGTGTCTCGTCTTGTCATGATTATGACAATTCCTGTGTCATCAAATGGAGGCCGGCCTGCCCTCCCACACATCTGTGTATAACAAAGCAGACCAGAACCAGATTTTTAAGACCATAAGATAACTTCCTGAAAGATAAAATTTATGAGACATCCATTCTTATATTCTCTTGTGCGTGAGTGTTTGTGAGTCTTTTTTTGTTCATTCCACTGCAACTGAGAAAGACGCCCAACTTACATATTGAATCACAACAAAAAGTTGAAAATGCGACTCGTCATAAATGGATATCGTGACAATGAAGAACCTGTAGTATTGTGGACCGATCATATTCCATGTAAAGGCCCTTCTCCTTGTTACTACATTAAGGTAAAAATTAGATGCGTGGGACAGAGAATTCAGTTAACTTTCTTGAATAGAAAGAGGTGCTGAACATACAAGTGCTGTGTTGATTTTATTATAACTGTATGTGCCGGCAAGTTGATTCCATGAGCAAGAGTATTTGTAGTGCAGATAACTTGAATATCACCCTTGAGAAAAAGACTTTCAATGAGATTGCGATCCTTCAAGCAAAGCCCACCATTGTGATAGCCAACTGTCAATATGAGATGTTTATTTTCCATCAAGTAGCCAGACAATAACTCAAAACACAAGCTTTGCAATAAATACAGGATGATATTAGTGCATTCAAAGAAGAGGAAGAAGAAAAGATCAGCCTTCTACCACCATAAAGAATATTAGATTGCATTTGCTTATCACTGCATGATAGTGAAGCTTCTCGCAACCTTTCCAGCTGCTCCTTGCTTTTAATAAATGGATTTGAATAACCAAAGGTCATTGCTGTTTGTGAGAGTCGTTGAGCTGCTTCTTGCGCCCCTTTTCTAGTTGAACAAAACACTAGTGCAGATTTTCCTTTTGAATATTGCATGAGGACATCTGCAATCTCATATGAACATCTACACTTCTCAGTATGACAATATTAGAAGTGCAAAGTAGAAGCAAAAAATATATAATATCGGTAAGGGGAAAACAACTCACGGCTCCACTTACCAAAAATGTAGTTCTGAAGGCGCTGTAATACACAATGAAATAAAGTTGGGAGCAGTTAGATAATTTCAAACATATTTTGTCCTGGTTGTGACTTCATGAAAGCAATCTATCCTATGCAGAAATTTGATCAAATACCTTCTCAAACATGAAATCATTTTTAGCAGGGGCATAGCCTGCAAAAAAGTTACATGATAAGTGTATGTTGCAAAATTAAAAGAGGAATAGTATTTTCTCTTATTATTAAATGGTACAAATGAGGTTTCTTAAATAGAAAAGTCCTCACTATAAAAAAGAAAAAAATAATACAATGAGATTTTATCCTCTATAATACAATAATCAGAAACAAATATTATCCGTATTAAATGGAAATAACCAATAGTGTATAACAGCAAAAAAAAACAGCATTTTGAACTGCACGCTTATTGGTATGCCCATTTACTCTAACCACTGAACCATCGTAATTCCTATTCGCATTTTACATTTATAAAATAGTAGACTGCATCTGACAAAGAACCAAACCACAGAACTGGTAGTTTCAGAAATCAATTACCAAACACTTTGCTGGTTAACTTTACAGGTCTCATTTCCTCTCCAAACCTGATGAAACATTGAAAGCCGAATGAAATATACTTGATCCTGCAATAAGCTACTAGCTGAGCATGTTATACAATACCAAAAGCATACCTTTTAACTCCTTGAACAGGGACGTTAAGCCATTCCGCTGCATTGGTTTAAATTAATCTTAAAATTTTTAAAAAGTTAAAGCACTACTCAGACACTTAGATGCAAATAAGACTATCAATAATAAACTAAAGTAAATTTACCTAGATCCCCAATATTTGGGATTGTGGCAGATACAGCTAAGAAACGAACATGAGAGAGAGGACTGGATTCCATTTCAGGGTTGCGAGAAATCATTTTAATTCTACTAACTATGGCTTCCAAGGCTGCTCCACGTGGATCATTCAAAAGATGAACTTCATCAATAAGTACTAGAGCTATGTCGCTAAAAAAGCCCAAACCGCCATCCTTAATGCGATATCGAGTTACTGCATCAAATTTCTTCAATGGAAAAAATAAAAGGAGAAGGTGTTTAGCCATTTGGAAGAGTACTGCTACAAATGAAACCAACGAAAAACATATCTTATTTACAATATGGGATCACTGCATGAAATATGTTCTAAGGGTTAGTTGACATAATTAAATTTACTCCAAGTTATGAGGTTAAGCTTTTGAGTTGATTGGTGGTTTAACATAATTCAACATGGTATTAGAGTTGGAGGTCTTGATTTCGAATCACTACCAAATCATTTCCTTCTCATTTAAAATTAATTCCACCAGTAGGACATTTCTAAAATTTCTAAATCAACAAGTGAGAATTATGTGTTCGAAGTGCAGACCTCAGGCGTGGTTAAAATAATGTCAGCTTCTTGTATATACTTTATGTTGTAAGTTTCATTGTCTCCTGTTAGCTCCAAACAGCTGACCCCCCAAGATCCAAATTTCTGAGTCCAATCACGGAGTTTCTCCTGTACTAAAGCCTTAGATGGAGCAATATATATCTGCATAAATGGAAAAGGAAGATGGAAACCGTAGTTATCATCTAATATTAGACGCGCATAAACTTCAACTTGAAGGGTACTTTGTCCGATGCAAGAATAAAAGCTCTAAAAACTCGTAATTTTCTCACTTAATTACATTTTGAAAAACTGGTGCAAATAATATTTTAATCTTTGTGTATATGGACATACACACACACACACACGTAAGAGAAGAGAGAGAAGAAGAAATGAAACATGGAAAAAATTGTTGCGCAGAAACAATGCATGCATATTGATTGTATAATTAGAATAATGCAACGCTCTCTTTATTATTACAATAATAAATCTAGCACTTTTTTCACCGGTTCGATGATAATTGCATATGAGACTTACGCTTTTTAGAGTTCCCTTTACATGGATAAACTTCCCCTCAGCAATAAATTTTGAAAGAAGCCTCAAAATGCAAAGCTCAAACAGTACGGTTTTACCACTCCCAGTAGGAGCTGAAATGACCATGTTTGCATCGGAGTTGAAACAAACAGGGAAACATTCACTCTGCAATGAATTGAAGTACCTGTATGCAAAAATATTAATAAGCAAGAAAATGGATTAGCCCAGTCTACAACTTGAATCGTACCCTAAAGTTTAATATTCAATACTATCTCGCATTCTAAGAATTTTGAAAGTATCAACGATCGTCGGTACATCAGTTAAGAAATGTGAAAGTAAATACAAACTCAATGACACAACAGATGTCGCTACACTCGAAGATGATCGGTTCATTTAATTGCAAGAAGTAGATGACCTTAAGATGAGATTCAATGGGCAGTATAGGAATAAGTCTAACATGTAGAATATTATATTAAAATTTTAATAAGTATACATATCGTTCAATTTTAGAAACTAGTTCAGTTGAAATCAATCAGCGAAAAATCATAATTACTAACTTCAAAATCGATCTACTGTACTGTCTAAGAAAGATAGAGCTCAAAATTCAATTGAAACGGCATGTTACCTAAAACTAAAAGTCGAACGAAGTGGTGCAGGTAAATCTGAAACGGATTTCAGTGAATATGAGTCCATGATCATGATCGAGCTACCTTTTGTACACTGATGTAGAATATTTGAGCTTACTGATACTGGTGCAAGGAAAACATTAAAGTAATCAGTAAAGTTTATGCAGATAACAAGCAGATACTTAAATGAATACGAATCATTTAAACTTCATGAAGAAGAAAATTGACAATTGCACGATCGTAAGTGTCAATCCCGACCACACACATTCAGATATCCAGACGAAAAAGTCTATACAGAAAATACAAAGAAGAGCCAAGAACGATTAAAGCTCTATCAAGCAGATGCATCCAAATTCTAAAGAAATCAACTCTACCATTGATATCAGCCATCGGAAACCTCAGATTCAGAACCGTCCGGAATGAAAATCGAGAATCACTAAAAATTGTAATGCACATTTTGAATTATTACCGAATTGAAAACGTTATGATATCGATTTCATTGTGAGCTTAGTCTTACGGAATGCTTCCTAACAGTTTGTTCAGGTAGGATTCTGAACTTCAAATCTCAGTGTTCATGAGCGCCATGATGCCTTCGAAAGACGACGGCAAGAATGACAACGAACCCGAAATTTCAATGAAGACTTCTAACAAGAAGATAATAATCAAAATCCTTTGAAATAAGAAATCAATATCTGCTCCGTGTATTTATAGGCACCCAATCCAAAAGGGCGCGCATTCGCAAGCTGAAGCGAATTACACTTTTGTTTTCTTTTATTTATATATTTTTTTTTTTTTTTAGTACCAGTCGGAATATCTGGACCACAAACTCTACATCGAGACACGGTTACTCTCAAATAATTGAGAGTCAAATACTGATTTTCAAGATCAAACCATCATGGTAAACCAACACCCTGCTGGAATGCAAATAAAGTGTCTCACATCGGTTAGAATAGGAGAAGATCAAGAGTATATAAGTGTTGACAACAACTTCATTGATATGAGGCCTTTTGGGTGAAACAAAAAGGAAAGTCACTCGGGTGTATGCTCAAAATGGACAATGTAATTAAAGTTCCATTTTGTTTGAAGTTTTGCCGCCATTTATTAGTTCTAACGAAAAATGAGAATTTGGACTTCAACATTTTTTTTTTTGATTATCAAGCAATTGAGTTATGTTTTTGTTGGTGGTAATTAATAGTTTAACCCAAACTAGATGGAATTTAAAATACTTTAAAACTTATACACTAATCAATGTAAAACTTAGAATATTTGAAGGGTAGGGATTAAGGGCTCAAAGTTCTAAAATATCACTAATGTTACTTTGCAATAATGTGTTAATTAATTAAGTTTCACTTTGTTTGAAGTTTTGCAGCCATTCAATAGTTCTAACATTTGAAAAATGGTAATGTGAATTTATAATTTTTTAATTATTAAATCATAAGCAATTGAGTTATTTTTTAATTATTAAATCATAAGCAATTGATATAATTAAATTTATCAATCAAATTTATGAACTTACAACTTTAAGATTGACAGATAGTTTAACGTAATTTAACTTGTACAATAATTAAAGGGCAATTAATATGTCAACTTCATAAAATCAATTGGATCTCTCTTTTTCTGGAAGTTTCTAATCTTAGAGCCTACAAATGATCAATAAACTTAAACATTATTATTCAATTTTTTTTTTTTTGAAGTATATTTTTACCAAGTTTAACTAGGTAGAAATTGATGATCAAATGCTTCACCCCAACTATTATTCCAATCACTACATGAAAGAGTTGTTCAGAAAACTTTTCTCAAAATCATATTTTAGAGCTAAAATTATTTTGAATAGTTTAGTCATTTGTGAAAATACATGAAAACAAAAAGGCAACAAAAAAGGATGAGTTATACAAAGAATAGGTACCAAACAAAACAAACATAGATAAGTTCTCAACAATTTCAGTAGCCATTGATATACAAACCATCCCTTCTTGTAGGGACTCTTCCTTTCCATACAGTTATAATATAGCCACTTCGAATGAAAGTCGTCGAGAAATTACGCCGTTTTATCCGAAATCCCAGTTTATTTAAATCTGCATTTGCCTGTTCCTGCACAAACTTCACATTCATCTGCAACTCCAGTAGCATGGCTTAAGCAGTGGTTTATCCTATCATTCACGACATCCTGCCAACAGAACACCCCACTTTAATACTAACAAATATTGTTGGACGCGTGTTATAAACACTTCGCAAAACAAAACAAATCAAACACGAACATTTTACGAGAATAATTCACTTGTTTTGGATAACTTTTCTTGAAACTACAAACTTTGTCACACTCTTCTCTCAAGGTCAGACTTTAGTTTTATTTAATGTTTGATACTTTCAAGCCATACACCATATCTTACTCATAGGACTCTATGTAAAAGCCTAGATCCATAACTCCTAACTCTCCTTCTAACTTAATATCATGAACATATAACTCCGATGTGATACATAACTCACTCAAATTAAAATACAAAACTTACATTTATTTCTTAAGTACTCATTAGATTTAATTTTCATAATTTACTTTCAAACCAATGCAGTCTTCTTTCTTTCATCATCAGTCATCTCTAAGGTAACCAAATACCTATCTTCCACAATAAATGCACGGGACAAATACCAAACACACAGTCTTGTAATATCAATATATTTCATAACTTGTTCATCATCCAACACTGATTGCACTTAACTAAACAAGAAATAGAAATAAAAAGAAGAAAAAGATAAACGATAAGTTAATCGGTGAATTTGAGAGCATCAGAACCTCTACTCCAAGTCTTATGACTTAGCCTCCAAAATAAGGCGTCCCTCTCTAATTCACTCCACGTTTATTTATAACCACAAAAGGTCCCCTCCTCTCCCTTACGAGAATAACCACTCTCTAAGTAATTCCCAATAATTGCCCCTTCTAGAACATTTCTGAGAATTGGAGATCTTACAACATCCTGATTTCTTCACTGTTCTATACTGGAAATAAATAAATAAATCTACTTGAGAAATTCATACCACAAGCTTGTCATGAAGACCAAGAGGAGCAGTTATTATATACGATATTCCTGGGTGGTCCTTTGCTGCTTCAGCTGTTAAGGAAGGAATATCCTGCAAAAATTCAGCCATTTTTATCAATCCTCTAACTAACTTAAAGGAGTCATAGAAGTTGCAAAGGTCACGTTCATTTCATCAAATTAATTGCCTTGCAGTGAGTTACCTGTTGCCAGTGTCGACCGGGGAAGAGGAAGAAGGGGCTAACGATAACACGTTTGGCCCCTTGTTCAACACACGATGCAAACGAGTCTTTTATAGACGGTTCAGCCAGCTCCTGTGGTGTTTTAGAACAGAGTAAAAGAAAAATGATTAGAGACCCCCTGTCCCTACTACCAGACATAGCCAAGTATAAACTGGAAGCCAAGAAAGCTCAAGTACATTAGACATGGTTGGTGTTGTGACTGTTACATTGTTACTTATTCGATCAAATTATTTTAAGATCATGTGTATTGTGTAGAAAGAGAAACACATGTGCAATTGGAAGAACTAAGATGTTTGGATGTGGAATTGTAGAGCGATTATTTTGAGTGATTTGAACTTTGAGATTTAGTAATAGCTTGTTTGGATTCAATTACCAAGAGGTCACGGGTTCGAATCTCTCATTCCATTATTGTAACCTCAAAAAAACAAAAAAGAAAAAAATAATAGCTCGTTCGGATACGATGATTTGTAGAGGAGTTGCAGTTACTAATTGGATTGGATGATGATTTTTGTAGAATAATTGTAAACAATAGCTCATTTGGATGTGGTTAGAAATAAGTGATTATTTTGAGCGGTTAAAAATGAGTGGTTAGAAATGAATTATTAGAAATGAAAGAATATTTCGAGCAGTTAGAAATGAGTGATTATTTTGAGTAATTACAAAAGCCCTTTGGATGTGCTTGTTTGAAGAAAAGTTATAAAAACTCATTTGTAAGTAATACCTCGTTGATAACATGAAACAAGCACATCCTAAAGGTATGAAAAAGACAAAGAAGCTACTAGTCGTATGATTGCATAGAATAGTTCCATACCACTATTCACATTCAAGGATATCATTATTTATTTTGTATTTTGTATCCATTGGGTCCTATGTTATTTTGAAGGTAAATGATAAGGGAGGGGAAAGAATATCAATAAAGGTTTCAACGGTTATATTAAGGGATAATTGATATTTCCGTCGCACAAAATATCAATGAAATATAGAAATATTAGGGATAATTCACAAAATGTCCAACAACATTTGAGGGTTGAAAAGAAGAGCAAGTAAAGTAAAATAAGATGATTAAAAATGAGAAGTTATTTTGAGTGGTTATAAAGAAGAAATTGTAATAATAACTGGTTTGAATGAGGTTTTTATAGAATGATAGTAAGAACTCATTTTCAATCGTTCCATAAAAACCCCAAACAAACACCCAAAGTATTGAACATTTGTCTAATTAGTTAGATACCAAAAAGTTTCGATTATGTAATCCGTGAATTATGGTTTATTTTTAGTCATGGTCAACTATTAACCTGAGGAATAAAATGTTAAAATGACACTAAACTAAATAAAATTAGGATATCATTAATATCTTATTCTCGATTAATGGGTAGAAACTTGAATTTCCACCTTACATATAAATTCTTTTTTGTAACCCCATGATATTGAACTTACAGAAATGAATGCTCTTCACATTTTTATCAGATAGGTATGCGAGTTCAATCTCGAACTTCAATAGAAGAAACAAATGTTTAAGTTATACTCAAATTTTAGTAGTGACAAAAGATTAAAAAAAAAAAAGAAGTTAATTTTAAGAAATAATCAAACTATTTCAAAACATACAACTAAATAAACACCTAGTTACATAGTTCAGTCAAGTAAAAAATGAGAACATACCATATGAGCAGGCTCCACAATAGGGTAATCAGTTTTATCCCTAAACATAGCAACGAATTCATCTGAAATTTACAAAAAATTCGAACCACAAGAAATTTAGCCAGCATACAACTTCAAAATTCAACCCAAATTCGAAATTCCAAAACCCTAACTTACTCAGCATGAGATTAGATTCCTGGCGGCGAGAGCCATGGTCGACGATGATGACGGCATCTCCGGCACCAATCCGATCTCTGCTCCGATTAGGACCACCATTATCAACACTCATGCGGAATCGCGATGTGAAATTCCCGAATCTCGAAGACCGTTTGATCGAAATGTGAGGTTTCTGAGATGTGCTGGTTGAGTATGTACTTCTCGTTTCGCCTGCTGAGAAACTTCAATGGCGAAAACGGCCATTAGAGGCAGAGTAAGCAAAATGAAAACAGGAAAAATTCGAGGGAAGATTTTGCAGACCTCTTTACTGTAAATTGAGGCGCGATTGAAAGAATTTTTCCAGCGAACGGCATCGTTTAGTATTGGGTTTCGGCCTATAAAAGAAAACTGGCGAATTTTATATATTCACCTATTTATTATGTTGAGAATTAAAATTTTGATCTCGTTTTTTGAAATCTGATCATTTTGAATCTACTGACACATTGACCAAAAATGAGAGAAAAATGTAACGCTGTGGGGTTTTTTTTTTTTTTTTTTTTTTTTTTTTAGAATATGAGTGGAAAATAATTAATTCAAGAAAAAAAAACCACTTATTTATTTTTAATAGTAAATAACTACTCGTTATTGTTTATCAAATCGCTTCATAAAATTTTTCACATCAAATATATGATTCTGACGAATATAATCCTCAATTAATTTATTTATTAATTTTATTAACATCAATTTTCAAACTAAGTATTCAACTACTGTTAATTTTTTACTTCACTCTTTTCAATAAAAAATGAACGTATTCAAAATGCCCTATTCCTGTTCGGTATGGCATAAAAGAACCAATAACTCGATAAGTTTCGACACTCACGTTACACATTGATTTGAGTGGGTTTTTTTATCGCTTTAGATTGGTTCAAAGCTAAGAAGATTTAAAAAAATTGATGGAACTTACAATTTTGATGAAAATTTGGCTTGATTCAACTTAAATCAAACGGATTTTGAATGTTTGTTTTCTTTGTTTCTTTTTTTTTTCTTGAAAAAAACAACTTTAATCGGATAAGAAATAACAAAGATTTTTACAATCCTTTACCAAAGCAAACACACTATAAAACGGGAAGTTTGCCCCTCAAAAAACGGCCCCCAAGTTTTTACAATGAGCTACACTAAAAAAACAATATTACAAAATTTATAGCAATAAAAGAAATAGTAAATTTAAAAAAAAGAATGAGTTGTTGACGGAAAAATTTTAGACAATCATAAATTGTAACATTATTATTTCAAATTTAATGATGAAAATAAATTAAGTTTTAAGACAATATTTCTTAAAATTAAATTGGATTAAAAGTTTGTTTACTTAAAAATTGTGTCAAAATTTAATCATGCACAAGTTCAATTAGTAAGCCTAAATTAGAGAGTGCAGGTCCAAACAATCTGGTCCAAAGCTACAAATTCATGTAGACAAGTGATATGAGTAAAGCCTAAGGGTTATGCTCAAAGGTTCACTAGTGTCCAAGCTCATGTCTATGGAAGTTCTATAAATAAAGCTCGAGAATTAATATTGAGCAAAGCTAAATACTTTTCAAATTTACAAAGATCGCACTATTTTGCAGTCCAAAACACTTCGGTCTATAACAAGCAACCAAATACGAAGAACATACATTTACAGAGAATAATCATAGAAATTGAACCACTTAACCACTTTGGCACAAAAATTTCTCAAATTTAAATTCAACTCCAAGAATAAAATACTATTTAGAAATATCAGATGAACGCTCTCAAATCAATAAGATATATATATTTTATTTCTCTTTGAAAGAAAATCATTGTATCAATAAAAAGCACCACATACATTACAACCTAATCTCTCAATTGAAAGCAAACCACTAACCGGGGCATTCCATCTATTAACACAATGATCCCTGTCCAAACATTAAAAAGTGATCCACCAAATATAAAACCATAATACAAAGAATGGTATTTAATCAATCTAATCAAATCAACGACCTTAAAAAACTTGAAATACTTATATTCAATCGACCATCGATTCTGAAGTTACCATGAAACATTATTAGAATGATGTGTAAGGTTGTTGCTCCACTAAACATCATTCTAAACTTAACATTCAATAATCGTAATCAACATTTATCTTTGATAAAGAGTTTTAATTAAAAAAAAAAAAAAAACATATTGACTTGAAAATTTATGGTTAGTTTTTTATTTTTTTTAGTACATATAAGAGGGTAAATTGCATGATCGATTTTATATTCAAATATTGATTGAGTCATGCTCACTTTGTCCATGTAAAATTATTTTAATTTTTTTAGAAAAATAATTAATAAATTTGTTACGAACATAAATCCCAATCCCTCCAAACAAGATTGACAGAGAGATATTAACTTCCGAAGACTCCAAACACACTGAGTAGTTGGGTTGCTTGGATTTTAAAATACTACTAACCCTAATTATTTTGTAAAATTGCACATGAAAATATTATAATTTAAAAGAGTGTCCTTCAAGAATTCATAATTACTTTTCGCTGACCAAACTTTGGTTCTATTTCGTGTTTTTTTTTTTCTTTTTTTTTTTTATAATTACAACAAACAAAAATAATGAACGTTATTGTTCTCAAATAAATAAAAGTCAAATATCTCAATTAAATTAATATCAAATAATGAAATTTGCACATAAATGAGCCACTTGTTATTCATGTGGCTTTAGATTTAGTTTTCCATTATTTTCATTTTAATTACTACTATTATCTGTCATTTAGAAATTAAATAGTTATTTTAATTCAACTGTCGCTATATACGAGTTTGAGCATATTATTAATATAAATAGATATTTTAACGTAAATATTTGATTATCTTATTATAGACCTTTTATGCATTATTTTAAGGATGAATTGAGAATTAAAAATTAAGGTAAATTATAAATTTAATACCTAGGTTCGGAAGAAAATTAGTATTTAGTCCCTATAATTTAAAAATCTAGACTTTAATTCTTATGCTTTGGAGAAATTTATAATTTAAAAATCTAGACTTTAGTTCTTATGATTTGAAGAAATCTATAATTCAATCATATGATTTGAAAAATTAGAATTCAGCCCATAAGATTTAACAAAATCTAAAAAATAGTCCATGTTTTTTGTATTTGTTGATGAAGAAAATAAATAGAAATTAGTTATTAATGTGTTTAACTATAGAGTGCGAGTAAGTAATTGATTCGACAAAACAAAAAATGCATCATTTCATATATCAAAAGTTATATGCGAATAACATGAGCTATTTTTTAGATTTTATCAAACTATTAGTATTAAATTCTATTTATTCAAATCAGGACTAAATTATATATTTCATCGGATTAAATTCTATATTTTCAAAACCATAAAAATTAAAAGTATAAATTTTTAAATTTCTTTTTGAAATTATAGGGACAAATTTATAATTTACACTAAAATTTACAAGCAAATGCCAACAAAAAGATATTTATATTAATGATCAAAATTTAATTCATTTCAATATTTTCTTCTCAAATTCATTGAAACTAAAAAAAGAAGAAATACTTTATCAATGCATATGAATATTTTAATGTGTATAAAGAAATTTTAATGACAGATAATGAAACTAAAATAAATGCCACATAACCAGATGTACATGTGTAGGCCACCATTCATAAATGGAGAGGGACATGGTTTCTGGTATTTGGGTCACCGAAAATCATTAATTTCATAATCATGTTTCTTAAAATTAATTTTTTTATTATTTTCTTAACTATTTTTTATTCTTCTCGTAACAATTTATTTTCTTTCATAATTATTTTTCACTGACATCATATCTATTATTTTATTTATTATCATTTCTTTCACCCAAACAATACAATTAAACATTCTCTTCATAATCATTTTCTTAACCACAAACACAATTAATGATTTTGTGCATAATCATTACCTTTCTCGTTCTCTCTCTAATTCTCATCCTCTCATAATCATTCTGATTCTCTTTACTCCTAAACACCCTTAAAATATACGAATGAAATATGTGTTTACGAGAGATTAAAGATTCATTTATCAACATAAGCATGGTTTAGCTATAAATTTTCAATCAAAGTAAAATCAAATTATGAAAGAATTTGACACTATATATGTATATAGTAATTTTACTATTATCGCAGGACAATGATGATATCTTTGCATACAAAATTGTACAAAGATTTTTTTTTTAAAGCCAAACATTTAACATTCATTCAAACAACATCCAAATTTAAGTGAATCAGTCGTAACAACATGCGGAGGAGATTCTCCAACTCTATCCTAAGCCGCAAAGAAGCAAGGAAAAGCAATACATCCCTAGTAACTAGAAGGATCGAGCTTCGAAGTGAGATCAACAACCCAATTGCAACATCGACAATAAAAGAAAAAGAAAACGTCCCAGAACAGAGGGATCGAACTTCGTCTAATATCAACTATAATATCGATGAGTTAAGTTACATCTGGAAAAACTTCATTAATAATATTAATAACTGATTTCAAGTTAGATTCCACCAAGATGGATGAGATTAGATCAAAGTCGCACTCCAAATTATGCTCCATCCCCTCGTTGATAGCCAAGCTTTTATGATCTTTGCTTATGATGCTTTTACTTCAAAGCAACAAGCATTATAATGTAAAACATAAGAAGAAAACGAAACGAGAAATTTGTCAAATAATAACAAAATGGTGCCTTCACACGTCGACCAATTTGATTGGCTCTACTAGGCTTGCAACAACTTGACCGACCCATCACTAGGTTAATTTGAGGGATAGACGATGGATATATATCCTATACTATCACCCTTCTTCATAACAAACAAGATTAGTGTTCTCAAGAAGTAAAATTTCTTTTCTTTTTTAGTAAAAGGAGCTCGTATATGTTCTGTAGTCTCCTATATTACTCAATCGGTACGAAAAGTTAGCTATATTCTCTATTTTTTTGTCAGTACTATTGAACTTGACCACTTATAATTTATAATTACCAATTTCATCAATACTACAAGTTTTCAATTAGAGCTAACAAAAAATAGCAACTCCTTGTCGTGTTTTGTACTCTCACGATTAAAATGTCACGAGTTTGATTTCTCCTTCTCAATTGTAGTTAAAGTGAAATTATTAAAAAAAAAAAAAAAAAATTAATGTGTCATGAAATTATGTTTTATTAACATTTAAACACTATTTAATACGAATATAAATTGGCTCTTCATCCAAAATTGTATAAAGACAATTCTAATTTCTAAAAGTGAAGAGACGTTTTTTTTTAGTTATAAAATCAGTTTTATAATTTATTTTTAAAAATTACTTTTATTATATGTCCTTAAATATTAATTAGGCTAAACATAATCCAACCGACTCTTTACATATATTAAACACCACTTAGGTAGTTAGAATATCCTATCCCCATTATACTTTTAAAAACATTAAAAAACAATTATTTTTCCTATTATATTTAAAAATCATTAAAAAATATTTTTTATTTTTTTTAATGGAAGTATAGAGTTTTCTTGTTTCTTATAAGTATGAAAATACTTTTTTTTTTTTATTAATTCAACAAAATTTATAAACTTTAGATACTCTTCCTACAAAGATTAAATTCAATTATCATTAAATATAATTTAAATAAATAGAGGTTACTTGTTTAAGGTACTAAATTCACTAGATAAAAAAAAAACTATTCAATTAATTATGATTATCAAAATTGAACTCAACTATCATTAAATACAACTTAATAAATATAGAGGGTATTAGTTATCGAAAAAGTTAGGAGCGCAATAATTTTATTAATTGATATTAATCTAAATCAACACGAGTTTCACGAGTTTGATCGATACTAATTTAACAATAATTTTATTAATTAGTGTTAATTTAAATCAACATCAATTTTACGAGTTTGATCTTAAAAATCTATACTAATTTAATAATAATTTTATTAATTGATGTTAATATAAATCAACACCAGTTTCACGAGTTTGATCTTAAAAATAGATACTAATTTATTAATAATTTTTAATAATTGATGTTAATATAAATCAATACTAGTTTCACGAGTTTGATCCTAAAAATCGATAATAATTTAATTTGGTAGGTCTATGGATTGAAAAAACATAGCTATGAAAATACAATTTAGAAATGTAGGGAATATCCAAGTTGCAAGCAAAAATGGGTATATAAATACCAAGCCCAAACTAATTTAATGAAAAGAGGAAACTAAACTACATACACAAAGCACCTAAACTGAAGTGACTCTCACTCCTCTCTCTCTCTCTCTTCACTCGCCGGTTCATCGCCGGCGGCGGAGAAAACTGCACTCACGAGTTTCCTCGCACTTCCCAAGTTTCCCGATCTCCATTACCCGCACTTCCACGCAATTTACCGTTTCAATTTGCTCACAGTTTCCACTTGATTCCAGTTTTCACCGCTGGAACAGTCGACAAATTGCTTCACCCACCTGATGGATCGCGCTGGATTTTATCAGGCGAAACGATGATACGTGTTGCGACGAGCTCGTCGATGTTCTTCTTTTCCTGTTGTGCTTGAAATGGTGGAGAATTTTGGGTGAACAGAAAAGGAAGCCTAATGAAACAGAAGGTTGCGCAGCGGAAGGTGCTTTTCAAATGGAAGAGGAAACTCGCACTTGTTCTGTTGGTTGTATTTTGCTTCGGGAGCTTAGTTATGATGCAGTCTCGTTACGGCCGGGTTATGATGCTGGCGTCGTTGCGTCCTCAATCGTTACAGGGACAGAAGATCGCGTTTCTGTTCATAGCTCGGAACCGTCTTCCGTTGGATATAGTTTGGGATACGTTTTTTCAGGTAGTGTTTTAGTCATCTTGCTAAATGGTTAATACTTCTAATCATCTATGCTTTTCTGGAAAATTTTTGTTAATGATTACTTTGGATTCGAAATTGTGGAGCACATCGGAAGGATTTTCTAATTTCCTTGTTTTCCTCTGCGGTAATGAAGTTAGCGTACCTTTTTTGCAGGAAGGGGAAAATAAGTTTTCGATCTTTGTTCATTCGAGGCCAGGATTTTTGTTTAACAAGGCGACGACAAGATCGACCTATTTTTTGAACCGTCAAGTGAATGATAGCATACAGGTAACAATTCTTGTAGTCTCAAAAACAGCAATTAGAATAAGTCACGAGTTCGATCTCCGAACCCCCAATTGTTGCTGAACTAAAAAAAAAAAAATCTTATACTGGAACGAGAAATTGGTTTTATGATGAACTAATTGGGTTGTGAGTGCTAATTAGCGGCTAATATATATGCATAATTCATTAAATATATGTAGTTGTTGTTATGAGCATCAAAGAAATTTCAATGTAAAAAAGTAGCAGTTAATCATTTGCTTAGAAACTGCCTTTCATGAAATGTGCCCCCGTGTACCAAAATGCATAGTTGCAGCATTTCATATCTGTGTGGACAAATAGAATTGTGAGTGCTAATTTTTTACGTGTATATGTTTGTCTCGATGCTAATATTTTCTGTTGTAAACCAGGTAGACTGGGGTGGGGCAAGCATGATCGAGGCAGAACGTATCTTGCTTAGACATGCGCTTACCGATATTTCAAATCAACGATTTATTTTTGTTTCTGACAGGTGAGACTTGGTTTGGATAGCTTGTGTATTGTATGCAGTCCTTTTGTCCTTCAATTCATAGATGTTTTGAAGAGCATTTACTACTTTTCTGGGCATAAGATATTTGTACGTTTAATTGAGTGAAGGAAGAGTTCTCGCGTTATATTTTCTCTCCAATATGTTTTTGAAGCTTGCTTTAATGGGATTAGTCAATCCTTACAATGTTTCAGTTAATTCATCTTTTCTCAGCTGCATACCACTATACAACTTCAGCTACACATATGACTATGTCATGTCAACTTCAACTAGTTTCGTGGACAAGTAAGCAAACTAAATTATACATAGATTATATCCCTATTTCTGCAAAAGCTATTTTTCTTGCTTGATCCTTTTTCATCCACATCTTGGAAGGCATGTTGAAAGTATCGAAGTGTTATTTTCTATTGAACATTGAAATTTCATCAACTAAAATTTTGTAGTGATTTATCCTATACAGAATTCGGATTACAAAGAAGCTAATTTACCAGTTTTTTGTATTTTGAATCACCCACATCTTAATATATTCTACGCAGCTTATGGAATTTAAACATGTCATCATGTATGTTATCGGAGTTTTATAGCTTTTGGTGGTAAATATGTTTAACAAGTAAATGATTGAACCAGTTTTGCTGATATAAAAGAAGGGCGTTACAATCCTAAAATGGATCCTGTAATTCCTGTCCACAACTGGAGGAAAGGATCTCAGGTAATAATTACATCTAATAGCCCAATTAAATCATATTTTTTTTGCCTTGTAATTTTCTGCAGACTACTCATGACCTTCATTATTCTCTTGTAGTGGGTTGTATTGACAAGGAAGCATGCAGAGGTTGTAGTTAAGGACAATACAGTCTTTCCAATGTTTCAACAGCACTGCAAGGCAAGTCATCTTGCAGAATTTTTATCATCCTTTTTCATGGATGCCATGTTTTCTTCTTTGGTTTCTTATTTTCCTTTACATTTATATATTTCCATGTCCTTTTTTATTACAAATTTAGAATTAGTGTTAACTACTCAACTGATGCTTCGTGTTTTGATGGTTATGCAGAGGAAATCGCTACCAGAGTTTTGGCGGGATCACCCATTTGTAAGAATTTCAATTATAAGCAGTTTCTTGTTATCATTTCTCATTATGCGATTGGGCCTCACACTAATGCTAATTTAAATGGCTAAACTAGTTTATTCAGAGTTAATTTCCAGAAATGGTGTAGTGTACTTATGTCTTGAACTGTCGCTGTGCAGCCTAATGACCCATCCAAGGAACACAATTGCATACCTGATGAGCATTATGTTCAAACTTTACTGGCAGTAAGATTTTCAGCCATTTCAATATATTAAAGCTATTTCTATTTTAAGAAAACCTTGGTTGATTATATCTAAAGAGGAGTAGAACACTGAACATTCTAAGCGTGCTGTGATCCTTTGTGCATGGACTCTCTTTCCAAAAATTGGCTTATAGTGAAATCATTCTTCGGGTTGATTATAAAACTGCATTTGCTTATGCATTATTAATTTTTGAATGTTATACTTCTGAGAACATTGACATAATTTATGGGAACTTTGAATTTTTTTTTTGATACCTGGTTGAATTATGTTACAACATTCGTGTTGAATTATATTAAATCACCACTCAACCCAAAATGTTAAGCTGATGGGTTGTGGTAAACTTAATTACATCAATCAACACAAAAGCTTAAGTTGATGAGTTGTGGTAAATTTAAGTATATCAATCAATACCATCCCTAATTTGTGGGGTTAGAAATTTGACAAATACCCTACAAGTGGAGTTTAATTTTAACTGGAGAGAAAACGACTTGGTAAGGACTCAGACTTTAGACCTTTTACTCTGATAACCCTTGTTGAATTATGTTAAACCACCAATCAACCAAAAAGCTTAAACTAATTGGTTGGAGAAAATTTAATTATATCAACCAATAATTTGGTTATCAAGAAAGCCCAGAGAGTTGAACTCACAACCTTTTGGTTTTCTAAGGTTCTATTGACCACCAGACGAATCTTGGTTATTGCTCTTGGAACACGTTCTCTTGTTTGCTAATAAGCTGAAAGTAAAGCTTTGTATTAAAGCTTATTTACATATTAATGAATCCTATAATCCGGCTGAGTATGAGTTTCTAGAAGATAATGAAATGAAATCCATTTTAAACTTCCTTGAACAACAATGCCCATGAAAGTTAAGATTTAAGTGATTCACATACTAGAATACCAATCTATGTATATATATTTACATTTGTTGTACAGATTACTAATAATTAAGGTTTCATGATTCAGCAAGAAGGGCTTGAAGAAGAACTCACAAGAAGATCACTTACATATTCAGCATGGGATCTCTCATCCTCCAAAGACAATGAACGTCGTAACTGGCATCCTGTAACATACAAATTTTCTGATGCTACGCTTGATCTAATACAATCTATAAAGGTACTTAATATTCAAAACACATTTAGTTTAGTGGCTGCATCTATTTTGCATATCTGTAATAAAGTGGAATTTCCTAATTTTGCATCAAATATTTTCTATAAGCATTTTCATCATCTTCTGTAAATAATGAATCCAGCAGCTCAAGGTTTTAAAGTACTAAAATCATTTTAGGTTAAAATATCATTTTGGTCCCTAGACTTTCACCTTTGTTCCATTATAGTTCATAGACTTTTAAAAATTCAATTTTAGTCCCCAGACTTTCAAGTTCAAGTTTAGTTCCCCAGACTTTCAAGTTTGTTCCATTTTTGTCCATGAACTTTTAAATTTGTTCTATTTTGATCCCTAAACTTCTAAAAGTTCAATTTTAATCTCTAGACTTTCAAAATAACTTAAATTTGGTCTTTTTTATATATTATTTCCCTATAAACTTTAAAAATATGTTCACATATTTTCTTTACTTGTATTGAAATTATTTACATTATTGAACCAATTTCATTTAATTTTAAATTTAATTATATCACAAGGACCAATTTTAAACTTTGATTAAAGTCTAGGGACTAAACTTGAACTTTTGAAAGTTGAGGAACCTAAATGAAAACTTGAAACTCTAGGGACTAAAATTGAACTTTTGAAAGTCTAGGGATCAAAATGGAACGAAAGTGAAAGTTTAGGGATCAAAATGGTATTTTAACCATTATTTTAACTGTACTTATAACTCTTATTCACCTCCCTTTTCTTATCTTCCTCTGTAAAATATCGATAAGAATGCGGTTCTTCACCTCCTCATTAAATGAGAGTCGAATCTGATTTACTATTTGTTCAAAATCGCAATTTATTGGAATAAATTTAATCATATCAACTAATACTCTCTTTATTTTATTTGTAGACTTGGAAATTTAAGAATGTTCATCAAGTGCAAATGAAATATTAATTACGTTAAATCAACCAATATACATTATTCATCCAGTCAGAAACTGATACTTGGAAAAGTTATCACAAGTCGCTTAACTATTCACTTGACCTTTTAATTAGTTCATGATAAAGAACACTTTTCTTCTGCAGGGTATTGATAATATATACTACGAAACTGAATATCGAAGAGAATGGTGCACCAGTAAGGGAAAACCATCTAGGTGTTTTCTTTTTGCGAGGAAGTTCACTCGTCCAGCTGCCCTCCGCCTTCTTAATATGGTCAGTTCTATGCTTCCTGAATCTCCTTGTAACGAAAATGCTCGAAAACCATCGAACCGATAACCATATGCGAATCCTTTTTCTCCTTTGCATACTTTCATCTTTTAAGCCTCTTTATTTTTGTATCTTTACAGTCTGCGCTGGGAGTGAAGCCTCGGTAATGCTCAGAGATCTGGAAACTGCTATAATGCAGAAACTACAATCTCCATGTAGATAAGGGGAAGCCTCAGCATTAGCAGTCGCACCGAATAATTTCTCGATATAGAGGTGTGTATTTACGTTTACCACGGTGTATATGGTCATTTTTTTTAATATACAGAAAATAAATTCACTTGGTTGTGCATGGAGCTAACATCTAGAGAACTAATAGCATTAGGAATTCAAAATGACCCAAAGTCAGGAACACTGATCTCTGAACATTTGGAGTTTGAAATTACAATGTGATATATAGTTTTTATTAGATACCTGATGTTCATTGAATTTCATATTTTGGTAAGATTTTTTTTTAATCATATTTGTGAGTGTTTTATGCACCTCAAATATTCTTCTCACATAACAACTGTTTGATCCTAGTTCCTACTACATTTGGTTGCGAATATAATTCATACGAAATTAGTTATTAAATAGGTGGCTACCGTAGCAAGAATCAATAGCTCTAAGCACTTTATCTAGGCCATCCTTAATGGCTTGGTGAGATTTAGAAACTGAGCTTCACACTTGGACATGTTTGATGTGGTGGGAAAGGATATGTTTGATGTGGTGAAAAATGATGAGAATTGGCACATCAAAAAGATTTCCACATTGAAAAGAGTATGGTAAAGTTTAATCAAGCTATGGATCCGTGAAGGTGGTTCGATTCGACATCGGAAGGGTAGGTAATGTCCTCAATTGTCATGACTTCAAGCACGTAAAATTCGTCGGGAGCTCGAGTATTTGATGATTTTCTTCGACTTCTAGATTCACAACTAGAAAATGAGGTTCGAGATATGAATGAGGGTGTATTTGGGGTGGTGAGTTGAGATAAAAAACAAAGAGAAGGTAAACTCTCACCTAATTCTTATCTCATCAATCAATAATTCTCTTTATTTTTTTCATTCATTTTCGTTCTATTCCATAATAGCCAAACATGCTATAAGGTGAATTAGTTAGACAAAAAAAAAAAAAAAAAGAAACAACTACATGATTTCTATGGTCAAACTTACAAACGGTCTAGCAAAATCCTAGAACTAACTTTTTTTTATGGTAATAATGTCGAATCCTTTTGGAGGAGAGGTTTCTCCAAATTCACTTAAATTTTCCTATTATCATTTTGAGTTTCCTTTTTATTGTTGTACCTAATTAGGATGAACCCATGTGACCTAATTAATGTTTGTGTAATCTATTTGAATTATTGAATTTGATTTTGAGAATTAGTTCAAATCTAAAAATAATTATAAATATGGTCACTAAAAAAAAAAAAAAAGTAGTAATTGGTATGAATAAGTAATATTACAAACTTTTTAATAATATTAATTCAGTATTTATAATATAGTATTAAAATATGTTAATAACCTTAGATTTTACCTACATTTATAATTACTTTGTGAGAAGAGTCCATTAAATATAAGTTTTTTTTATTAGAGTAATTTTTTCAAACCATATTTCATAATTAATCAAATATTTCAACTTTAATTATTTTCAATAAGTTGGATTGTTTTCATTCAATTTAATTTATTGAAAGTTGATGAAGTTATTGGTTTTGTGAATCGAATCTAGGTAATTTGAATCAATTTTTGTTACATTTGTTTTTATTTTTTTCTAAAATTTGGACATTTATAGAATTCTCTCTTTTTTTTTTTTTCTTTTTTTTTCTTATGTCATTTGCTTTATCTCCCTGATAATGTGATTGCTTATATTTTCTCGATTTTTTGTTTTTGTTTTTTTTATAAGTAGCAAAACCTTGAAAGTTATAAAATGTATTTTTTTAAATTAATTATAGCACTTTCACAAAATTGGAAAATACTCTAAGTATTGGTGACGTAGTTGTTTCATTGTTTGGTTTTATTATAGTTCACATCAATGTCACAAGTTTTGTTTAGATGACCAGTCTTTAATTTATTGGAAATAGAGGAAAGCTTCACTATTTATCGAACTTTCATGGAGCCTGAGCTTTGGCTCTAGTGAGCCTTTGGGTTCGTGTCTTGGACTTGGGCCACTTCATAAATTTGGGCCTATCCATTAGAATTTAGACTTCCATAATTGCACACACTAATTAAACTCATGTCTTGCTTAATTTTAACCCAGTTAATCCAATTTAATTTTGACAAATATTGTCCCATAATTTAATTTTGTCAATAAATTTGGGATAATGATGTGGCAATATTGTCCAAGCCATATTTGGGATAATGATGTTGTTAAAAACCAAACAAAAATTTGAAAGGTGAAACAAAAAAAAACTTCCAAATACTTGTTCTGATTTATGAAATTTCGTTAGTTTAAGAGAAAATGAAACATATGTAGAAAGTTTGAGTAAGTACAAGCTTAAATTTCAAAAACCAAAACAAAAAATCAATTGTTTTTTTGATATCCATGATCGTCCGAACGAACTTACACGCACCTCGAATATTGTCACTGGACATACCATTTGACCCTACAACATTTAGATGTCAAGGGAATTCATAGGAAATGAGTTTTGAGGTAGATGAGCATTATTGATTGAACTCATCACCTTAAGCACTCAAAAAAAAAAAGCTAAATGATTATCAAACAAAATGGTAGTTTTTTTTTTTTTTTTTTTGAGAACAAAATCTCAAGAAAATAATTTTATGCCTTTCACTTTCTTACATGTTTAAAGGCATCACTTACAAGAAGGAATTAGATGCCCTTATGGAATTACCCACACATAAAATCCACAAAAAAAAAAAAAAAAAAAAAAAAAAAAATCCTTAATCTCTCTTTCATATGGAAAATAAAAGCATGTAAAGAGGTTTGGAATAAAGAACCAAACATTGCTCAGAAAGCAAGATTCTTCCCAAACCCACACCCTTCTTTTAGTACTGTCCTAAAAATAATTTCTGCCTTCCATTTTTTTTTTTAATTATTATTATAATATACATATATACACTTTCTCTCTCTCTCATCCCTCTCATTAAAGCTCTTATGGTTGCCATATTTATACTTTAATAACTATATAACAAATGAAAGATGAAACTTTATGTTGTTTTATAGTTAGTAAAGGATAAATATGGCAATGATGAAATTTTATATAGCAAAACAAACGTAACTCAGTTATCACTAGTGATATATTATCATCCACTTGATCAGTGATTCGAATATTTGTAGTACTTTTTACGTAGAACAAGTGTCCCCTTCCTCATCTTGTACTCTTAAAAAAAATGAGCTTTATGTAAAGAATGTGTTATGCTATGATTAAAAGGTCATAAATTTGGTCAAAATAAGCTTTTAAAGTTAGAAGTTAATCTCTCGTCATACATATTGTAAAAAAAAAAAAGAAGTCTTGAGTTTGAATCGATTATTTCTGTATAAGATTTTTTAAAATAATAATTAAGTATTAGATGAATTTACGAAAAATTGTCTAATAGTTGTTTAATTCCATAGCTTAGAAGCCTTAATTAATTTAAGTTGACTAATCATAGTTTTGATTTCAGAAAAGCAAAAAATTTAAATCTATTTTTAGTTTTTGAACTTTGAGATTTTGTTTATGTTTTTATTCATAGAGTTTCAAACATCAAAATTGATCCATGTATTTAATATTTATATATATATAACAAAAAAAAACTTAAAATTAGTGTTATAGTAAAATTGAAGTTATATTAATCGAAAATTTTTAGGTAAATTATAACCTATGATTTGATGAAAGTTAGAATTTAGTCTTTATGGTTTCAAAATCTAGACTTTATTCTCTATAATTTGGAAAAATCTACAATTTAATCAATATAGTTTGAAAAATTAGAATTTAGTCCCTAAGTTTTGATAAAATTTTAAAAATAGTCCGTCATTCGTAATTGTTGGTGAATAAAATATGTAGAAGTTACATATTTTTGTGTTTAATGATAAGGATGTGAGATAAGTCATTAATTGAAAAAAAAAACATAATTCATACATCACATTTACATACTTATATAATTCGCTTACGATTTACGAATAATATGAACTATTTTTTAAGTTTTATCAAATTATAGAGACTAAATTCTATTTTATCTTTCATTAAAACTATTAATATTATTGAACCAATTTCGATGAATATTGACTTCAAATTTATTATAGAGAAATTTTAAGTTCTAAATGAAACAAAACTCAAAGTTCAAGGACTAGAGTTGAATTTTCGAAAGTTAA
>JBBMEG010000027.1:2217292-2227909 GCA_037832605.1 Cyclanthera cordifolia
ATGTCTTTCTTTATATTAGTTATTTTTCTTTTTAATAATTATCTAATAATTATTAACAAAACTAATATGTCCAATTAATGAGCTCTTAATAAATATTTATCTAATAATATTTATAATTAATTTATCTAATAAATTTATCATTTCTTATAAATGTTTATTAAATAAATATTGAATTAATATATTCAGTATATTAAAAATCAAGTTTAATAAATTAAACTCTAAGTTTATATTAATTATGTCTCGCATAATAAATCTTTGAATTCTTCAAATTCACTCTACAATAAAAAAGTGGGTCAATAAGTATGAACTGGCACATGGATTGGTAGATGTATAGGCCGAAAGCTACAACGACTCAAGATCCAATCCTTACCAATTAACATCAGACTTATTCCACAAAAGACATGTTGCTAAACTATTTCGCATAATATGACAAATTATGTCCAAGAATATAATCGATCATTTACCATATGATCATTCACAAGTTTGTTCATAATTTACAGTTGAGATAAGAAATCTATTTTATCATTGTGATTATATATTTCTCTTTTAAGCGCTACTGATTCCTCCAACGAACAATATATTTCTAGTACCACTTTAAACCAGTATCCTCTTGAACTAATGAGAAGCGGGTACCATTTGTTCAAGTTCTACCAGTTCTCAGAAGAACAACTCTACATATTTCTCAATCTTAGGGAAGACGTGAATTTTTTTTTTATTTTGATGTTGCATTCCCTCCGCTCAATTTAAAATTTTCTACATTCAAATCTCAAAATTTTTTGCATTAGTTGATAAAAAAATTTTATTTATTTTCCTCAAAAAAAAAAAAGTATAGGGGTAAGGATATAATAATGGTCAAAAATATTTTCTTTAATTAATAATTTAGTTTCAGAAATTAAATTTAGAAATTGATTTGAAGTCCAATTCAATTTAGACATTTTTTTAATATATTTTTTATTTTACACATTTAGCTACGTGTCCTTGTTTTATTGAGTTATTTTGTGGGCCAAGCCCAGTGATTTCATATTTGGGCTATGGGCCTTGATCCATTTGTTGTGTTGTTGATCCATTAGACCGTTTGCAACTTCAATTGTAGAGCTTCTGATTCATAGTTGATGAGCATTAAATTAATTGATTAATTTATTTTTCACTATTTATTTTTCTTCATTTTTTTACATTTCTAATCGCAGCGCTCTTCTCTGTTATTGATTTCTCATGAATCCAAAGCCAATGCATCGAATTTCAGCTTCCAATCTCACCAATACCTCAAAATCCTTCTTCTTGTTCTTCAATTCAATCCCCAAATCAACTTTCTCTTCTTCTTCTTCTTCTTCATCTTCAACCTTTTTGCAATCAATTCCTCAATCCGAAACCAAATCAATCGTAAACCCTCTTTACCATTTCCTCCCACAAAATCAAAACCCCTTCAACATCGTCGACCTCGTCTCTTCGCATCTCAAAACCAGCAATCCGCAGCTTGTTCATCTCCAATCCGACATTAAACAGCTTCTTCGTCACTTGGGTCATCGAGAAATCTCTAAGATTTTGTTAAGGTGCCAATCTAATTTCCTCTCTGCTCTTGCTTTTTTCAATTGGGTCAAATATGATCTGGGTCTTCGACTTAATTCTCAAAACTATTGCATTATTATCCATGTATTAGCTTGGTCTCGACAATTTTCTCTGGCGATGAAATTTTTGTCTGAATTGATTGAATTGTCTAAGGATGAACAAAGTAGTGTAGATGTTTTCCAGAATTTAGTATTGTGCACTGAGCATTGTAATTGGAATCCTGTAACTTTTGAGATGCTTATTAAGGCGTATGCGAAAGTCGGTATGGTTCGAGAAAGTTATATGAGCTTTAAGATGACGGTGGAGTTAGGTTTTGTTCCTAGTGTGGTTGCTTGTAATTGTATTATGAATGGACTGGCTAAGATGAAGTTTGATGGATTATGTTGGGAGCTCTATGAAGAAATGGGGAGGATTGGAGTTCACTCAAATGCATATACTTTTAATATTTTGACTTATGTTTTGTGCAGAGATGGGGATGTGAATAAGGTTAATGAGTTCTTGGAGAAGATGGAAGAAGAGGGATTCGATCCTGACGTCGTGACTTATAATACTTTGATTGATAGTTATTGCAGGAAAGGAAGATTAGATGATGCATTTTATTTATATAGGATTATGTATAGGCGGGGCGTGATGCCTGATCTTGTTTCGTATACTTCATTGATGAATGGGCTTTGTAGGTTAGGGAAGTTGAGAGAGGCTCATCAGCTATTTCATCGAATGTTCGATCGAGGATTGAATCCGGACGTTGTGGCGTATAATACGCTAATTAGTGCATACTGCAAGGGTGGAAGACTGCAAGAAGCAAAATCATTGCTGAATGATATGATTGGAATTGGCATTTATCCAGATAGTTTCACTTGTAAGATTATGGTGGAAGGATATGGAAGAGAAAGTAGGTTGATTTCGGCTTTGAATTTGGTCGTAGAGTTTCAGAGACTTGGAGTAGCTGTTTCTTACGACATATATGATTATCTTATCATTTCATTGTGCCGGGAAGATCGTCCATTCGCAGGTAAGAGCCTTCTTGAAAGAACTGTTAAATGCGGTTTCCAACCAGATACCGGTGTATATAATATGCTGATTGAATCTTTTTGTAGAGGTAATTATGTGTCTGAGGCATTACTTTTAAAATCTGAAATGATTGAGAGAAATTTCAAACCTAGCATTGATGTATACACATCTCTCATATGTTGTATGTGTGAAATCAATAAAAGTGTAGATGGTGAAGATCTAATGGTGGAAATGGTTGAATCTGGATTGCTTCCTGATCACCAAATATGCAGGGCATTGATAAATGGATATTGCAAAGAAGGCAATGCCGATAAAGCCGAATCGTTAATGGTTTCGTTTGCCCAAGATTTTCAGTTCTATGACACTGAAAGTCTTAATGCCCTGGTTAAAGCTTACCATGATTTTGGGAATGAAACCAAGTTGATGCAGCTGCAAGATCGGATGTTAAAAGTTGGGTTTGTTCCAAATAACTTAACGTATCGGTACATGATCCATGGACTATGGAAATCTACGACACTCGACAAGCAAAGAGTTCATGCAGTTTAAGTACGTTGTATTGAATGAAAGGTGTATATCGAAGGCTATGCAATCCTTCCCTTCGTCGATCCGTCTTGGGTGTCGGTAGGGGGGCAAATCCTAAAGAACTATCTAAGCTTGTAGTCTCTGGTTCCAGTCCCAGCTGCTGAGGCGGCGTAGTGATATGTGGAGCAATAACAACAGAACTAGCAGAAGATTCAGCGATAGTTTATTCGGTTGTTTGCGGTGGAATAGATTCAAGCATTGTGCCTGTAGATCTAGAGCAAATAGGCATTGACTTAGTTGTGCAATGAATTCTAATCCCGATGGTGATCCGACGCAACCAGGTTTAAGCTGGGATTTGCGAAGAGGCATCGTTCCCGTTAAGATAAAATGGGCTTAAAAGCAAGATAGCATGTTAGTCAGGAACTCCTGTTGGTGGCATTTGATCTTCTAAATGGGTTTCACCGGGAACGTAGCAGAGACTAGCGCACTGCATCTGGCGTAAGGTTTAGGATATCGATGAAGAACTACGATCTAATCGTCTTTTCATAACGTTTGATTTCAGACTCAAAATGGTATTTGGTCTGAAACGGTTGTCATTTTGATTTTTCATGGTAAAAACACATTGTTCATTAGAGGGAAAGAAAGTCGAAAGATCTTCAATAGTGGCTTTGTTTATAAGAGGTTTGATATCTCCTGATCTTGTCGGCTTAGATATGAACTCTATTATAACTGGTGGATTAGTCCAAACTCCAGCTGCCATTTTAAATAACATGCACCACCATTTTAGGTAACGCATGTTTTAGAATAATAATTTCCTATTTCATTTTGTAATAACTTACATGTAAAACTCCTTGTAGTATATTTACATGACTACATCATAACTAGAGAAAAAATCGAAAACCGACGGAATTGAATCAAACCAAATTGTTAAGAAAAATTAATATCGAATTATTCGATTTAATATTTTAGATAACCGAAACTATTTCGATTCTTTGATGGAAGGACCAATGAAAAAATCAAACCGAATAAAAAATATAAATATTAAGAAAAAAACATATATATATTATGTAAAAAAAAATATTTTGATATTTATGAAAAATGTTTGTCATTTAGTATCCATCACAACTTTTAACTTGTAGACATTTCTCTTGTTTTCATTCTTTTGATGTCTTTTAGTTTTCCATTCCTTTCTCCCAGAACCTGGTATAAACATTTCTCGTGTTATCATTCTTTTGATGTCTTCCGATTTCCATTCTACCGATACATGAACGGGCATGGTATCCCAAAAATAGTGATCAAATATTTAATTTTTCGATTTCAAAAAAAAAATAATAATAATAGTTTTAAGGGATAAATTATAAATTTACTCCCAAGCTAAGAGTCAAATATAATAAAAAATAACGAATATACTTAATTAAATTCATCTAAATAACATACATTTTAAGGAAATATAAAAAAGAACATAATATATTTATAAAAAAAAAAACACACAAAAGAAACAAAACAGCAACTTAAAACACACCAATTAATTAAGAGAAACGCACATTAATACATTAAATGCAAAACCAAAAAAAAAAAACACAACTTGCAAAAAAAAAGACACTCCCAAACATTTAAACCATTTTATTTAACAGACTAAACCGAAAAGGCACATTAAGTAGTTGTTTTTAAGTTCGTCGTTCATGTTGTTCTGTTGTGGTTCTTCTTCCTTCCTGAGCCTTACCTTGAATCTCTTGTCCAACATCCTTTGTCTTCTGCCCCACATACCCAGCCATCTCCTGCATGCGCCTCTTTGCCATGTCCATCTGCTCCGGCATCGTCCCTGTCGCCCGACGTATGTATCGATACACCCATGACAGCGACGACAGTGCCGTCAACCCAAACACCCCCGACGTCAAAAACGCCGCGATTGCCAGGAGTATTGTCAATGCAGCTGGCACGATCACGGGGCTGAAGATGAGGAACACTGGCGTCGACACTGCCAGACCGAAGAGCGTGGCTGCCAGCGTGAGGCCGGAGAGGCCGAGCAGCGTACCCCCGACCGGGACGAGGGTTACGATAGCGAGGATTGTGGAGGCAGAGGGGCCTTTTTGTTGATATTGGTCGACGTGGCGGCCGGCGGATTGTTTCCATGAAGGGTCTTGGAGGTAGGGGCGTTGTTGGAGCTGGTGCGGCGGCGATCGGTCGGCCATGGCGGAGGTGTACGGCGGCGGAGTAAGATAGAGAGAGAGAAGAGGTTGGAGAAGGAATAAGGGAAAATGGGATGGATATAAAGAGGAGTAGAGGTGGCAAAGAGGGTGACACGTAGAGATGTGATTTGGTGAGTCGAAGGTTTGCATGAATTACAAGTTTCAAACCGTTCCTGTGATGGGAAAAAAGAAAAAAATAAAAATAATAACTTGATCGTCCAATAATATTAATTTATAATTTTCTTCTGACGGTTTTTTTTTTTTTTTTATTAGAGTACAGACGGAGAGAATCACAGATCTTACATAAATGTACTACTTTTTTCACAATAAAATGCAAATTTCAGGATCGAATACGTAACATGATGTATCAAATTTTCGAGTTGATCAATTTTTTAACTCATCCAACCTCATGTATTAAAACAACCTAACTTACATTTTCGAATTGTGTTGGATTAGATTTTTGGGTTGTGTTACTCACATTTTCTCATTTCAAAATTTAACTCATACTTTGTAAATATGTAAAAAAAAAAAATAATAATAACAATACACGAGAACTTAAATCTATGTACCTATTTAATTAGTGTTTATTTCTTACGAGTACGTTAAGAACCTATCTTATCGATAATTTATATTATTAATTAATATTATACAAATATTCATAAAATATATATATTAGTCTTAATTGGAGTTGGGTTGGGTTAAACTAATATGTCAACTCAATAACCGACTCAACCCAAACAAAATCAAAAACTAAACTCTAAACCTACCGTTTGGATTGGGATGTTCAGGTTGCTCGTGTTGTTGTTTTCTTTTTTTTTTTTACACTTTTACAAAAAAAACATTCTTCCTTTTATTTTTTAATCATGGGCCAGACAAAATTAAAGCCCAATGATACTCAAAATGGGCCCAGGCCCTTTTCACGGCAGGCTGTAACTGGGCCAAAATCCTTTTTTCTATCCACTGGTAGAAGACCCGACAAGCAAAGAGTTCCACTCCCTCGGACCAGAAAAAAAAATGATAAGGGGCAAAACCGTAAATTCATCGACAATTTTAGGCGGGAAAAAGAGACGTTGTCCACTAAAGCCACCAAATTTTGGCGCCAAAATTCCGCCTCCCACATCTAGACTTGCCCGTAAAAAAAACGGGCAGCCTCCTTTCCAAAAAATCTTTGTTCTTAGACCACTTTTTGGTTAATCTTACGCTACCCGAAAATAAACAATTATTTGACAAAATAAATAATTAAAAAAAAGACCCTCGCTTTCTTATTTATTTTTCCACAAAATCCTTTTTTTCTCCCATTTTTATTTTAAAGTCCCCTTTCCGCCTTTCCTCCTCTGTTTTCCTCAACCCTCTCCGATTCCTCTGTTTTTCTTCAAAAATCTCCCTTTTGTGGGTTCATTTAATTATCTTTCTCTTTTTTTTCATTTCATTTTTTGATTTCTAATGGGGTTTTCAAAGAAATCCCAAATCGACGGCGTATTTGAAGCAGAGAGCAAAAAATGGGTAATCGCCGGCTTTCCGGCGAGGTCGTCGTTGAAGCCGGTTAGAACAAAATCGAAGGCGAAAGACGGCGGTGAAGACGACGGAGAAAGGTCGGGTTCGACGACGCCGACGGCGAAAGAATCGAGGATATCGGAGAAACTCAGCTGCCCGCCGGCGCCGAGAAAGCGTAGGTCTCTAAAATCAAATTCTAATCAAAATCAAGTTAAGGAGTTCTTCAATCCTCCGGATTTAGAATCCGTATTCAAACTCCGGGTCTAAAAAAATGGCTCAATTGGGTTTGTAATAGCTTAGAATTTAGGGCCTTCAAATGTTCACTATGTTTTTTTTTTTTTTTTTCAATTATAATTTTTGGGTTTTTTTTTTTTTAAATTAGTTGTATGTTCTTGGTAGTTCATAGGAGTAAGTTTATGAAGTTTATTATGTATAAAGGATTTGATATTTGTTATCTTAATGAGTATTCTAGTTTATCTTTGTTTTAGTTTTGGTTAATTCTTGCAATTCTCAATTGAACAGACCCAGATAAGAAAAATTTCAGTTGAGACTGATTTTATTTTAATTTTTAATTTATTTTTGAAAATGGAAGGAATAATGAATGAATGAATGTGCATGGATGAGAAAATGATGGAGGGTGACTAAGAAATGGGTTTTATTTAGGGCATTGATGTGAGACACCTCATTTTGGAGGCCTATGGTCAGTAGGGTTTTGATTAGAAACAAGAGAGGAGCATAGTTGGTGAAATATATTAGAATCCAATGTGGGGTTGGAAAGGAAAAAAAAAAAATAAAGTTATGGTTTTTTGTTATTCAAACTTCAAAAAAAAAAAAAAAAAAAAAATACAAATTTTGATGTAATAGTTCAAAATATATAATGACACTTCAGTTTCTATATTTTAAATTTTATAGAATGATAGGTAAAAATTTAGAATTTAATCTTTATTTTTTAATATTTGATAAAATTTTAAAAATAATTTAGGTAAGTAATTGATTTGACAAAAAAATTACATCATTAATATATTACCGTTAGTATCACATATTGTTTGAAAATTGTCAAAATATTTATATATTGGCTAAAACAATTTTATACTTTTTTTATTTTTATTTATTCAATTTATTTTAAAAAAAATATTTTTCATTTAAATATATTCGTAAATGTCACGTCATATAATAAAGAACACATTTTACTTAGTTTTTTCATAAACACTCCTTATACGAATAAAAATTAATAACACATCTTTCTAAATACTCTGTTAAAATCTTCAAACAAATGAATTGTTACTAAACATTCAATTCATCATGTAATTGAAAAGTAAAAATAATCAATATTTTGGCAGAAAGTGATATAATAATTATAAGGTTTGAAGTTTGGAGGGATTGGATAAACATCAGTTTTTCACTTTGATGACTGTGGCTTGGATTCCTTTGCATCACAAGTATCAAACTTTATTATTTTATCTTTATTAATTTTCCATTTTATTTTGAAATTTGCATGGTGTTCCCTAGTAGGAAACACTGGATGTTGTTGCTCTTTTTTTTTTAATTATTAATAATATAAATAAATCAATGTTTGCCAAAAAAAAAATAATAATAATTATTCTAGTTATTTGTAAGGATGTTACGGTTAATAACTCGTTTAAATGTGATTATAAATGAATGATTATTTTGAATAGTTAGAAATAAATGATTAAAAATGAATAATCATTTTAATTGGTTAGAAATGATGGACTAAAAATAAATCATTATTTTAAATTATTACAATAACTCGTTTTGTATATGTATATTTGAAGAGGAGTTACTAAAATCTCTTATATTTAATAACTTGTTAATAATGAAAAAAAACACTCCTATAGATTTAATTTTCTTTTCTTTTTTTTTTTTTGAAATTGAAGTTTTTTATTTTACTATACTCGGAGTAACCACATCTTAAAAGTACGGTTATTTTTATGTAAATTGAGTCAATTAAACCTAAAAATTAGGGTACAATAATTATGTTACCAAAATATAATATAGTATTTGCCTTTCTTTCTTTCTTTTCGTTTTTTTGTTTTTAGAAGTTATTCGGGGAAGATTCAAATCCGTGACATGTGCTAAAATTTTTTTTTTTTTTTTGTTATTTTTTTGGAGGAACTTTTGTTATTCAATCATGTTGGTCTAATATAGTGTGGCATGCCATTCAAAAAATATAAATAAATAAAAAAATAATAGTGTGACATGTGATTCTCAAATGAAGAAAATGAATGAGGTAATGTACTGTAAAGGAACAAAAATATTCAGATTCTTCAACCATTATTTATTTATTTTATTTATTTTATTTTTACAAATCCATTTGAAGGTAAAATATAAAGCTTAAAAATAGATGATTGATTGAACACACATCATTTTAATTCTTTAAACTTAGTCAATATAGGATGCATGTTGTTAAAATTTTGAGATTCTTTGACATTCAATTCAAGCCAAAAATTAGAAGAAACCCAATTAAGATGTTGTATAAAAGTCCAAAACATGTTTGAAAAGAAAATTAATTTTAATGTTGTCCAAAATTATTTATGATAATTATTACTATCATAAAAATTATGACATTTTAACGATTATCATGAAATCGTGACCTTTTAATCTTTTCAGAAATGATGATTAATTAAAATTATGACATATTATTAGTGATATCGTTCATACCCATCGTTTGAAATTAAAAACTTCTCATAGTATGAAAGGGATGGTGATGAAGGAGGAGAGGTGGAAAGCTCCGTTGTAGGGGTGTTGGAAGCTCAACACCGATGCTTCTATTAGTCTGGATTCTGGGCGTGGTCAGATTGGCTGGATTGTTCGCGATTGCAGAGGAAAACCGGTCATTGCGGGAATCAAGGCTGGCTTTAGAAATTGGGCGGTTAACGTGCTTGAAGGTGAGGCGATCAAAGAGGGTCTGAAGAGTATACTGTTAACTTGTCCTTGGCCTCCTCCGGTTATGGTGGAATCCGACGCGAAGAGTGTTATTCAAGTGCTGAACGGGATGGTCAGAGATCGCTCTGAGTTTAACAATATTGCGTTTGGTATTGGCTGTATTTCTCAGAGACTTGGGGTTGTCTCTTTCTCGCATTGTAATAGACGTTGTAATAGGACGGCTGATGCTTTGGCCAAAAGTCCTTGTGATGCTTTTGTTTTTTGGAACTCTCTGTCGGTTGACGAGAGGGATGTTTATTCTTTTTGGAGGGGGGTCCTCCCCCCAATGTGGCCTCTAGGTTGGAGGATGATTGTTCGGTTTGTATGGTGGATTGATTGTTTAATATATTCTCTTTTCAAAAAAAAAAAAAAAAAAAACTTATCATAGTAGGCTTATACTATGAACATAGTCCCTCCTTCCATACGACACAAAATAGGTTTTGCTAGAAGATGACATTAAGAAACATAGCCTACGTACCGTGGAGAAGTTCTTACAAACTGTTTAATAGTAATATATGTTATTAACAAAATTAAAATTAGGTTATGGGAGAGGGGACCACAATCTCTATATAGAAAGTGATACAAAAGAGATTCGAAATACTCATTCAGTGGATGCTAATGCATCACTAGTGCAAGTTGAGCTATACTCGCTTTGGTTATGACGGAGGAGTTTGTTAATTGTAAATATGTAATCAGGTTTTGTAACTTCAAAACAATCTACCGACCAGAATTTATTCTCAATGAGAACAATAACTTAGACGAGCACTTAGAAAATGATATATTTGTAAATAAAACGTGACTTTAGAGAAAAAATCTATCAAAATGAATTTTCTCTTAAACCACATTTCAAGGAAGTAAGATGACATTTATAAAATATTAATTATTATCTAAA